>JAPMLY010000717.1:0-32500 GCA_026401115.1 Tetraselmis chui
CGACCTCATCAACCAAACAGCCACCCTCCATGCCACAATACTTAACACCCCCCACTCCACGGCCTCCCCAGACACCCTTGACTCCCTCGCCTCACAATTCACCACACTCCTCTCACACCACATGGACCATGCGGCCACCATATGGCCCCTCCTCCCCCCCAAGAAACCCCGTCCACCCCAAGAGTCCCACCACCCCACATGGCTAACTAAAAGAACACGCAAACACATTCGAAAACTTCGCCGATGCAGCACCAATGGCGCCCCCCTCCCCCTAGCCCAAACCCTCTTAAATACGACAGAATATCTCACCCCTTCCGACATCAAAGAACAGTGCCAAGCCCGCATACGCCACCTCCTACGTACCACCACCACAAATATTTTGAAAAAAAAAAAAACACGCACCAATACGGCCTACGACGCCTGCCCGAAGTCCTCCCACCGCCGATTGAAAATTAAAAAAGCGGTCTCCTCCCCCCCAACAACACGACCTCTACCCTCCATAAAATCACCAAACCCGATAATTCCTCTGCAACCACTCCCTCCGCCGTCCGAGAGGCGGTCCACTCCCACTTCGCCGCCGAACTCAGCCGCGCCCACCCCCCGAGCTCCCCGCCCCCCCATGGGAACTCCCGTATAACCCCGTCAATTTTACTATCGAACCCCGTGGTGACCCCTCCCTCACACTTGCCGACATGATAACCAGCGACACATCCGATAAAACCATTCACTCACTCGGCACGGGTAAGGCCCCTGGTCCGGACGGTATCCCTAACGAAATTATAAAATTCCTACCCCCGGCAACCCGCTCCGCCCTCTTCTCTCTCCTCTCCCTCCTTGCCCACAAGTCATACGCCCCTTCTGAATGGTGCCATAGCACCACCTGCCTACTCCATAAAGATGGTGACCCCACCCTCCTCGACAACTATCGCCCCATCGCCCTCATGAACACTCTCCTCAAACTCTGGACCGCACTAGTTAAAGATGCATGCTCCAAGTACGCAGAAACTCACGGCATCCTCTGCGACCGGCAGGACGGATTCCGGAGACACCGCAGCATTCACGATGCTCTCTCATCCATCATCATGATGATGGAGGACGCCAAGCTATACCACAAGGATTTCTACATCATGTACGCCGACTTCAAGGGCGCATACAACGCCGCCGACCACCGCATCATGTTCAAACACATGCGCCAATTAGGTATGCCCCCCCCTTTGTTGAAACCTGCGAACAACTCTACGGAGTCTCTTCCACCGACTACATTACCCCGTATGCCCCCACCCCCTCCATCGATACTAATCGGGGTACCCTGCACCCTGCAGGGGGACACCCTCTCTCCATTCCTATTTACCCTCTTCCTCGAACCCTTCCTCCGATGGCTAACAGTGGGCATCATGGGTTACCGCCCGGGCCCCCTAGCAACTAACGTTGACCCCACAGAACCCACAGCCACCTACCCCGGCCACGGCTTCGCAGACGACCTCAGCCTCGCCACGGGCTCAACCCCAAACATGGCCATTCAACTCCGGAAACTCTCCCTCTTCAGCGCCTACACAAGTATGACCGTCAACATCCGTAAATGCTGCATCACCGGCGCCCTCTGGCGCTCATGCAACGCCCGCTCACTCGCCAACATCACCCTACTCGCATCCCGCCTCCAATCACAATTCATTACCATTAACTCAACCCGCGCCCACATCCCCTCCATCGGCCCCTCGGACACATACCTCGCCCTTGGGGTCGAACTCAACACCTCCCTCACCTTCACTAAACACAGGCACGAACTAAAGCGCACCACCGCATCCCTCATCTCCGCGATCTCCACCTCCCCACTAACACAATCCCGCAGACTACGCGTCATCCGAGGACTACTTATCGGCAAAGAAATTGAAATTGAAATTGAAATTGTTTACAACAATACCAGTATAAACCGGCTGCTGTCTCTGGCCCCCCCCCTGTACTATGCCTAACATGACTTATAAGCAGGAGTAGACCGTGAACCACTGATCCCAACCTCTTCAATGGTAGTAACGATACCGTCTAAAACATAATATACCCGTATCCAGGTATTTATGATTTTTTGATCTATACGTATTTTTCTTTGGAAAAAGTCTGAAATATAATATGTCGCTATTCTCCGCGATACGCGGCATGCTCCAGCCGCGGCGGGGTCGCTGATCAGCAAGGCTGGTCAGCATGAGCTGGTCGAGTCGAACCTGCCTGACCTCGGCTCCTGTGCGACTCCGGTCGTGCCGGAGGTAGGGGGAAAGGCAGGTGGAAAACCCCCCTCGCTCATGTCATCGTCGGACTCGTCTCGATCCGTGCTCGACCCCGTCCGAGATATCGGAGATAGTAGTCGCTCTTCTCGGCGCGACTCTCCACCTAGTCTAGCCTTCTCCCCTCCTGCGGGGGCTGGGAGGAGAAAATAGCCAGGCTGCAGACGGTGTCCGGCTGGCTCTCCTGCCTCCGAGCAAGATGTCTCCTATCCCATGTCCGTTTGCCGTCTGTTTCCACCACCCATATGATCGCGTTGTGCTTGCCGCACCCTCCCTCGGTGCTTTACATTGTTAGGGGGGCGCCTATACGAGCAGTGTGCCGTTGCGATAACCCGGGGCACAATGCCTGAGGCAGCCTCTCGATAACCGGGTACCGACTAGGGGAGGGGAACGGATAGTGCCCAGGGATCGGCTATCCTCAAAATATGGTGGGTACGGGAATATTTAACCGAAAACCCCCCGTACCGGGTTTTTCCGGCGGCGGATGATCCTCCCGACCTCCGCCGCTAGACCGTACCGCTCCTCCGGCTGCGACCCGCCTCCGTCCTACGTATCTTCGGGCCTCTCCCCCATGGGAGACCAAAAGGTTTCGCTAGCTAGCCTAGTTAGCATGCTAGCGAGCGCCGTGCCCTAGCGTTGCTTCCCAACTGTCCGCCACCAGCTCCAACACCCTCGTCCCACCGCTGATCCGTCCGTACCCTTCCTTGCCAAAAAACATTCCGCAGTCCTCGTACCCGTAAGGGCGGGAGAGTATCTGTGAGTATTTAGTCGCTGAAAGAACATATCGGACAGGCCGAGCGGGAGATCCATGTGTTGGTGTACGGATATTATGTTTTTCCAAAACCCTCCGTACCGGGCTTCCCGACTGGTGTTGATCCCGTGGATCGCAGCTGTCGGTACCTCGTTCAGCCCCCTACCATGCCAGGCCTGGCACGGCTGCAAGGTTACCAACGCCCACCGCGGGGAGGTAGAGGTAGGTGCCGACGGGCCTGCGAACGCACCCCCCTCCGGGGCCGCCGCCGCTACGCCGCCGGCGGGCCCCTATCGGCAAGTACTTCACTCTACAAATGGGCCTCTTCAACGACTCCCAGCTCGACATCCTAGAAGGCCAAATCTGCCGGGCACTCCGCTATGCAGTCTCCTCGGTGCGTAACCTCCCCCGCACCGCCCTCCACCGCCCCACCACATACCTTGGCTATGGCCTTCCCTCCCTTAAAGCCCACGCCGCACAAATCACAGTCTGCCACCTACACAAAATCACGAACACCCCCGGCTATAGAGACCACATGGCTCGTGCACATATACACACAATCTCCACCACATACACCCATTGGCCCACCGAATCCATCGTGACGCGCCACTCCCCACCCACACTCCGATGCATGGTACGAGCCCAACGAGATGCAGGCACCATGTTCCACAACATCCCTCCGCTCTCACTCACCAACCCCATCGCCTCCACACTACGCAACCACTTCACCCGCCAAGACGACACCCTCCTCGCTTCACTCTGAAACAGAGCCACCAACATCACTGACCCCCACACTTACAAACACGCATAATGTGAATTCACCCCCCGCAAAACCCACGCTTCCCTCCTCCCCCGCCTCACCCCCCTATGGAAACACAACAGCACCACATGGCCCCAAGTCCTCTTGCGCGCCTCTTCCACCTCCCTCCTCCTCAAATCCTGCAAATCCATCTCCACACATACAAGGTCCTCCGCCCCACTCTCATTCCATGTTCGCCTTCTCGCCGCGGTCCTAACAGAGCCCCTTGACACAATTCACAACCGCCTCCCCATCGCACACCTCATTCCCAAACAAGCGTCCCTCCCCACCGCCATCCACCCCTCATGGCTCCCCCTCCTCTCCCCCCACCTTCCACGCCCCCCCACCACCATTTCCTCAGGCATCCCCAACCTCCGCACCCGAGCACCCCCTTCACTAGCACACACCACACACATCGAGACCGAATATCTCTCTCCCTTAGACCACCACTATCCCCCCGGCGACGTTACGCGCATCATCTCAAAGCACAAAGACACATAATACGGCCAAACCCATTACATGGTGGAATGGGCCCCGGAACATCGCACTGAATGGGACATCCAACTACAACGGGACGACGGCTTCCGCCTCATATCTTCCACCCCCACATCGGTAACCCTCCCCACCCCTCCCCCACCACATGTTTCATTTGCCATGAATTCCTTCACACAGACCCCACCTCCACCTGCTGCACGTGCCCGCACTGTGCCGTCCATTCCCACTGCCGCCTAGCACAGGGACCCATCACGTGGCATTGCGACTGGTGCGAACGCGGCCAACAACACGACCTCACTCGCCTCCACGAGGTCCAGTGGGCCCCCTGCCTACAACTACATGACACCATCAGTGAGACCCCCTCCGGCCCCACCGCCCTCTCCGCATTTAACTCAGGCTTTGTCCCCTCCACCACACCCATCCTCCCCAAACCTTGACCCTCCCCATGGACACACCCCCTCATCACATTCAATCACGACTCCATACACCCCGACCTCGACATGCTCCCCACTAGCAGATTCACCATACACGCCCACCCAACCCTACATGACACCACCATCATGTGCACCCCCGACGGCCGCGCGGTCAGTACCCTCAACGGCCCCCGCATAAGGCACCTCTTCCAGCTCTTCCGCCCCGACCTCACACAGCTCTCGTTCGAAGAGGAGGTCTACCACCTCTTTACCCACCTCGGCTCCCGCTCAGAAATCCACTCACCCACACCCGCCACCACCACACGCAACAGATGGGCCACTAGGGAGGACCTCCTCACAGCCCTCCGAACCACATTTCACACACAAACAGAACTCTACTCCGACCCCCTCAACAAATCACTAAACTCTCACACATATCACTCACTCCACCCCGAAGATATCGTCTTCTCGTCCAGCGGCAGCAACGCCCCACACACATGGCACGGTGCCAACATAGCCAACCCGGAATACGACCACGAATGCATGCGCCGTGCCATTGAACACGCAATCACAAGCGCCCACCTCACAACCCCTCACAAATCAAGCGCCACCATCCTCATTCCCCCCCGTTGGGAACACACACCTTATCGACATTCCAAATACATAAACTCCCCTTACACCCACCACCTCTACACCCTTCCCAATGGCGCAAACACTTCCTACCCCCCGACTTACACACAGGCAACCCCACCCCCACCCCATTCGGCACACGCTTGGTGGTCGACATCTACCTCGTCGCTAACCCCCTCGCACTTTCAGCCCTACCATCGCACACAGCCATGACCGCCCTCCATAACACACTCGAATCAATTTACGATACACACCTTCCCAACCCCACCATCATCACTCCACCCCCGCACCTCTTCGACACTTACTCGCCCCACTCAGCATGCATCTACCATCTCCCCCCCAACCCCTCCCACCCTCTTACTTATCCCCTCCCGGAACGCACGAAACTAACATACTCCCCCACCAGAGGAACTCTTGCATGGCATTGGCAGGACTTCGTCTACACGGACGGTTCCAAAAAGGGCGGCTCCTCCCCCCTAGGATCTGCCGCCACCCACCCCGCATCGGACACTCGCATCAAAAAGCACACAACCCTAACCAACACCAAATTCACCCACAAGCAAGAATTCATGTGGGGGGTCCACAACACTCGCCTCCTCCCACACAACCCCACCATGCGCTGCCCCATGTGTGGCGAGGTCACTAGCAATGGCCACATGGCCGGTAACTGCCCCAACATGTATGGCATAAGACATGACCGACACAACAACGCGCTGCAACTACTTCTCTCCCTCTTGGAACGCCACAACGGCGGCCGCTGGGAAACCATAACTGCAGACTTCGGTAACAAACCCATCAAGTCATTCGCTTCCCTCACACCCACACACACACCTCTTGACTGCCACCCCCTCACCCCACCCACATGCCCACCCTTGCTGCTGACGAAGGCCTATCGCCGGACTCCCTAACGTCGTGCCCCGCCATCCTCCCCCCCGAGATTCTCCCCCCTCACTCCGCCCCCCAGCGCACAAACCCGACTTCATCCGCCTCCTCCATCCTCGCTACGTCGGTCACACACACGGTCGCCGCCGATACGCATCGATTAGAAAGATACAGATAGGGGAGTGGAAATATTGCACAGACCACACCCTCTCCCAAACGGCTCATCTCATCCGTGCCAAATACACACCCCTTGCAAACGCCATCCGCAACCAGTGGCCAGGCACAGAAGTTAACATCCTTCCCATCGTCATGAGCCGCACGGGCACACCGCACTCATCCACCATCTCAAGTCTCACCTCCCTAATTACCGCCCGCACGGACCCTCCTGACAAACTCATCTCCAAAGCACGACTCGACTCGTCTCGCATCATTGCACAACTCCACACGCGTACCGTTTAATGGCTGCACCACTTCTTGCTTATTATATACCGCATCAAATCCCGCACTTCCTCCCGCCACGCCTCCACACACTGCACCTTCGCATGACCCTGAATGCACGCTCCCCTCACCTCGCATTGCACACTCCCCGGGGGGGAGTAAAACCCCCGAACACCCTTGGAGAGGTTGGATTTAGGTGGTTAACGGTCTAGCCATGACTTGTAAGTTCCCTGTATGGCATAGTTGGGAGGGCCCAGTGACAGCAACCGGCGCATCCGGTACTTGGTGTAAACCGCCGCATACGGTACATGTTGTAAACAATTTCAATTTACAATATGGCCCACTAAAATCGGGTAGCCATGCTGGGCGCTTTGACGGGTGAACCGGTGAGCCTCTCCTCTTTCTTTTTTCACCGCCCGTGCTGCGGCGTTTGCTTTATCGCGCGCCTCAATCTCAGAACAACGCAAAAACATGGGTTTGTCGCTCAGAGTCGTTTTGAAGACAACGCAACGCTAAACTAAAAAAGCGACGAGGCAACGACATCCTAGACACATTATTACACAACATGATGCCCGTTTTTATGTGAGAAGTGCCACAAAGGGAGATCTTTACCAAGCATTCGCTTCATGGTAAGTGGTTGGCGGGTGCGTTTTTATGGGTACTTACCGTCTACTTGCCGAAGAACTTTATCATAAATCATGCCATACAGAAGGAAACCACCTTCGGTTGTCGTCCCACTCCGCGTCCGGCAACTTTAGCAGACTTACTTGTCAGTCGGCAAAGTTTGAACATAGCTTGTGTTATTGTTTGCGCTAAGTGGTATGGTTAACCGAGCAACGGATGAGAGCGGTCGAATGTGTGAGTGGGCCAACTGCGGGTAGCACAACAGAAAAATAGTATATCTCGTCGGCACACCCAACCCGGATATGATTAGATTGACATAATGCATGTCCGGGATCTCATAATGTACGTGGCTATGATGAGATTGAGAATATATATTAACCTTTCGCTTGAGCGTTTCCCGCCCTACCAGCAGCAACTGCATGCAGCCCAAATAATATTATGCGTAGAATTGTGGATTACAAGAAGAACAACATGAGCACGGACACGGAAAAGGGTAGTAACATATAATGGGTGGTCGCTATTGTATTCGGGTGACTGCACTGATGCACGGGATATATCCGGAACAGCACTATTTTACCCGATGATCTGGCGGGCTATTTAAGATTTTTGTATCACCATTGAGTAAATATGTACATTCTTCATTTTTACAATAGTACGTTAATGCTTCGACTCTTAAATATTCAGCCGGCACAGCTTCTATATCCGCCGAATATTCTGTACGGGTACTTCTCCGGAGCACAATAATGTGAATGAATTTGGAAATTGACATCACCCAATTCCAAATTTTAAATCATCACCGCAGAATTACTCGTCGCCGCAAAGAAAGCAGTGGAACATCATCCGAATTATAATCCCGGGGGCGCAAAAATAAAAGAATGAACTAAAAATCATCCGAATTCACCCAAACAGTATCCGCGCTGCCGGCAGGCCAGGGCAATCGGCCGCACACGCGGCCGTGACTGTGCACGCCGTCCGCATCGCGCCGCCATGCCGCAGAATCAGCCCGGCACTCGGCCCTCTGTCATTCCGCAAACCCCTAATCCAACGATAAGGCCCCGGCTCTGCTGGGCTTATCTCTGACGGGACCCACCTTTCGTTTTTTCCCTTCGCTCATTTCAAGTCAAGCAGCTTCACCGACGGCGATCTTGCGCTGCCGGGTTCCAAGGACGATAGCATTGCAAGAGTTGCCCCATCATCGACCGTTTCCCGCCCTTTTGGTTAATTGCCGCTGTCCAAGTTGCACGGCGGGGTGTCAGTGACCCACCCTCTGCCATACTGGTCCCGCTACCATAACTGTATATCAACCAGCTGACAGCTACGACGACGCCGGGCTCGTTACTCCGCCTCCATAGCAATCTGTTAACCGAGAGGACGGCGAGCGGAAGGGTTTTCAGTCGGTATGCGATCCACCGCCGACCGCACACAACGCTGATCACTGCACTGTGATACCCCACTCGCCACTTTGCCATCGTGTGACATTGCGTTCGCGCTGACACGGGGTCAACTTTGTCAGTGTAATGCCGCGAAGCTTGTCGGGTTGGAGTCTCAGGAGGGTAGGGTTAGTCTGAGGTGGCACAGGAGATTGTGCTTTGTGCCCTGAACCCCGTCTAACCCCTTTTTCGTTGTGTGTTACATTCAGTCACCGAGAGGTTCCGTCCGCCGCTCTTACCTAACTCCGTAGCGATGAGTGCAAAAGCGGCTCGTGGCGTCTCACTGGGCGCTCCGGGTATCGCTCGACCCTCCAGTTGTGTCGCCGATAGATCAAACGGCGCCGCGAGCCGGGCGCTATTCGCCCGCCGACCCATCGAAAGACGACATGCCTCTGCTGTTTACAGTGTTCGTCATTGTCGGCACCGACTCGTAACTCGCGCCGAGTCGAAGGGCAGCAGCAGTGATGGTGGCTCCGCTGGCCGGCCGTCAGGTATGCGGGGAGGCTCACCCCCGCCGCCGCCGTCACAGCCTATGCTGTCAGCTCAGCGAGGGCAAACGAGCCTTCTTCTGCGCCGACTCGCAACGCAGCTCAAGTCGTTACTTGTTATCACCTCTCTGCTCGGTGTATGGTACGCTTCCAATATTTTCTTCAACATCTACAACAAACAGGTGCTGCAGGTCTTCCCGCACGCCACCACCTGCACCTTCCTCCACCTCGTCACCGCCAGCGTGCTCATGGGCACGGCGTGGCTGATCCGGCTGAAAGACAGACCAGTCATCACCCGCCGAACAGTGGAGTCCGTCATTCCGCTCGGTATCCTCCACCTCGTAGGCTTCCTTGCCACCAACATGTCCCTTGGCGCCGTCAACGTTTCGCTCACCCACACCATCAAGTCACTGGAGCCCTTTTTCACCGTCTTCCTCTCCTTCATCTTCCTTGGCTCCGTGCCCACTCTACCGGTAATGCTGACACTGGTCCCCATCGTCGCTGGCGTGGTGATCGCCTCCGCCACCGACCTCTCTTTCAATTGGTACGGCTTCACCACCGCCATGGCCTCCAACCTCGCCTTTCAGTCTCGTAACGTCATCTCCAAAAAGTACATGGTGGAGAGCAGTCTGGAATCGCTGGAGGACACCCAGGCCGCGCGGAGCGTGCTAGACGAGATAAACCTGTTTGCCTTTATCTCCATCGCCGCCACCTTCCTCATGGTACCCATCCTATTCGCCCTCGACGGCCCCTCACTCTGGGCCGCTTACTGCGCAGCCAGCGGAAGCTTCACAGAGCGCATCGCGACCGTCATGCCGTGGTCTGTGGTCCAGAAGACTCTCCTCGCGGGTCTGTGCCGCACGGCTGATGTCCTCGCATCCTACGCGCTCCTCAGCCGTCTGAATCCCGTCACCCACAGCGTCGGTAACTGCGTCAAGCGCGTCGTGGTGATCGCGGTATCCATCGTGTTCTTCAAGACGCCCGCCTCCTACCTCAACATTATTGGCACCGCCCTCGCGCTCTCCGGCGTCTTTGCCTATTCCATGGCCAAACGGATGTCCAAGGACCGACCCGACCTGCGCGCCTCGCTGCGCGCCACCATCAAGCTCCAGAACTTCCTGGCTGGTCTGGTACCCGAGGGCATCAAGCGCGCAATCGCTCGGAAAGAGGCAGAGAAGGCGGAGAAGGCGGCCAAGGAGAAGCAGATGGAGGCGGCCAAGCGGAAGGAGAGCCCAGACGAGCCGGAGTACTTTTTGTGAGTGGGGCTCTCCACCTCCACCGTCACGTCACCGGGTTTAGAGATTCAGGGGTTCTCACCCCGAAACCCTAAACTCGTGAGTGCCGCATTCTCTGCTCCGCCATGGCGCGGAAAAGAAAGAAAGGGTGTGCGTTTGTGTTGTTGTTGTTTGGGTGGGGGAGGTCGTGCTGGCGGTACCGTCTTACCCTGCGCCCCACCCCCTTTCCCTCCGTTCGGCTCGTGCTGCGCGTGAAAAACAGCCCGAGACCGAGTCAGGCCCGGGGCGCGGACCCGCTGCTGCCGGAGGTACCTCCCCTTATGTCCATGTCGGACCTGTGGCCGGCAGCGCCTGATGCGCCGCTGGAGCCTCCGGTGGGGGTTAGTAAGGTACATCCCCCCCCCCCCCCCCCCCATCTCCTTCCCATCCCTGTGCCCTGATGAATTAACAAAATGCATATGAAGAACACAACAAGTTCCATGAATCTGGTTTTGCATGCAAGTAATTGGTAACTCAGTATCCGGAGCACTCATTATTTAGGGCAGCTGAACAGGCAATGCAGATGCAGTAAACAAGGAGGTGGGAGAAGTTTCCAAAGTCTTTATTTTATCAGTAGGATATGAAGGTGGTGGTTGTGAGGCTGTTGTCGTGTGCAATGAGCCGTGCGATGGGGATGACGACCATCATTTGGTCCGTGTTATGGATCGAGACCAGCAATCTCATGCCGAGAATATTCACCAACCACCGACCCATTGCTGGCGCTAACCGAGATGCAATATGGCTTCTGCTTCATTGCCGTGAGGAATTAGGGGGCATTGTCATCGACGGGGGGTTACGTAGAATCCCATGTGTATATTAGTTAAGCTACTTCATTTAGTCCGTTAACCGTTTGGATTGGCTGTTACTTGTAACGTTCGGATTCACCGTTCGACGTGTGATATTACTTGTGTGTGTGTGTGTGTGTGTGTGTGTGTGTGTGTGTGTGTGTGTGTGTGTGTGTGTGTGTGTGTGTGTGTGTGTGTGTGCGATGGGGATGACGACCATCATTTGGTCCGTGTTATGGATCGAGACCAGCAATCTCATGCCGAAAATATTCACCAACCACCGACCCATTTTGTTACAAAGCTTTTCTTGGCTGCTGTTTTGTGGAGAGGGGCGACAGGGGCGGGGGGCTGACAGATTTGGTGTCTGTTGTGTGGTGTGTAGGGGGGAGAGAGCGCGGATGGCGGTGATGGTGCACGAGAGGAGTGGGAGAAAGAGGAGGCGAGGGAGGAGGAGGAGGCTTATGCTGGGGCGAGGCGGTAGGCGGATGATTTATAAGGATTGTGCGAGTAACGGCGTGCGGCGAGGGTGTGCCATATTTGGCGCGCTCACGCAAAATGTAAGAATAAATGCAGCGCGGCCGATTTCCGATAATAAAGAAACGCATTATTTGTGGATTCACTGCTGCATTTCCCAATTGATTCCTCATTTTTGCTGTCCGCATAATAAACGAATCCCGTAAGTAATTGCTTTCTGTAAAAATGAAAGAAATCAGTAGTGCTGTCTGGCAAGGCACTGATTTGTTGGTTTGGGTAACAATAGTTGCCTGAATGTTTTGTGGTAGCTTACGACCTGTGAAGTCTTCGTTGCCTGACTCGAGTCGACGCACGGGCAAGTCGTCAACTACACAGGGAATTCGAGAGTCAGCACATTTACAGGCAGGTATGGCGTGCTTGTGATTTGGGACGTCGCCTTCTCTGGAAATCACCGACCGACGCGGCAATTTACATATCTGAGCACGGCGGTGTGGCAAAGCACGTGGTGAGAGTCCGTCGAATACGGGTAACGTCCGTTTGGGTAAGACTTGCGCGGGTTAGGCTGCGAGAGCGGGACATTCTCTTCTTCGACCTCGACTCTCCGGAGTCGGTTCCTCAAAGCCATCGCTGCCCAACGGACCCTCCGGACACAAAATAGCTGCTACTAAATAATCAACAAGCTAATCGCCGTGCGTGTAGCGATATTTACAACATTAGTAGAGGTGACAGTAGCTGACCCCGGGTGCTTGTGCATAATAGTTCTGCATGGATGGTTCTATCTATCATTCGTGTTTTGTGATTCATAGATTTGCGATGGCCAGGAACCGTTTCCCGAAAAATATAACCCGTCGCTTGCCCAAGTCGCTTCGCGAAAGTCTATGATAGGATTCCGAGAAAGCGACGAGGGCAAGCGACTGGTTATATTTTTCGGGAAACGGTTCATGTCAATCCCAGAGATGAGCCGGTGCTTACCCCCCGTCTTCCTCCACCCCTCCCCCACCTCCACGTGACGGACCCCCGTTGCCTCACGGACAAGCATTTATGCCCTCGTGTACTGCCGCACTCCGCCGAGAGGTTGCTCTTCGATCTCCCCCTCGTGTTGTTGTTGGCAGCTTCTTGTCACGGTAAGCTCACTCTCACGCCATTGCACGGATAGTGATTGTTGCGGCCGACCACCTGGGCCATGTAGAAAGATCGGTTATCAACAAAGTTGGTATCGAGCGAGCCATTCATACCACTCGTATTGGTTTACAAGCTTTTCCTGATTGCAGCCTATTAAGCTTGGACACCTTCAACAACATTTCCCGCCGGAGTTTCCTTGCAGAGTTGTACAAGAGCCCCGACTTGCATCCTATTATCCCCTTGGTTGGGATGCTATATTCACGGGCTCCACGGTGTACTACTTGGACCCCAACGATGCTTCGCGCTTGTACGGCACGGTTCATTCTCGCACGGGTGTCCGACAAGGAGATCCTCTTGGCCCGCTTTTGTTAAACTTGGCGATCAACATCCCCTCAAGAATATTGGGAAACGGTGCAAGTATTCATCGGCGATCCAAGCCTTCTCTGGCGATAGAAAGTATTTGATCAAAAAGCCTTTCGTCCCGACTGTAATTGGGGAAAATCTGCTCGAGGGTTCAACCAATCAAGTCTTCGTGCATGGTACCCCCGGATGCAACCCTTGACATGGTTGAGGGGACACGGGCGAAGGTCCTCGTTGTTAAGGATACTAGTAACGTAGGAGCCCCTTCGGTGATGGACTTCGCGATGGACTTCTCTGTTATAATCATTCTTGACTTCAAGACACGGTGGAGGCTCATCAGCTCCTCTTGGACAATATGGTTTGCGTGCTTTGCTATGTCGGACTTCGGAGGGACACATGGTGCTTTTCGCTTGATGAACACGTGTGCGGTACGCCGCTATGGGTTCTTGCTCCGCACCCTCCCCATGCTATTTGCCGATCGTACCTTGATAATGCAGATCTAGCCGTTCGTATTGCAGTTTTCCGAATCTTGGGCGTTTTTCATAACGTACAAACGCTCGATAAACTGAATTGTCCTAAGCGCGAGCTTTCCCTCCCCGCGGAGTTTGGGGGGCTCAATTTACCGTCCCTCGAGCTCGACGCGGAACTTGATCACTATGCTTCATTCGCTGCGACCCTCGCCAACGTGATTAATGATTACGAGTCCGAGTCTCTAGGTCATATGTACGGTCGTATCCGTCAAGATGAACTATTTTATGTTGTCACTTCTACTAAATCGTGGGCGGTCTAATTGCGCATGATATATGGTTCATATGATATGATCGCTACGATGGGCGAGTTTTTGGAATCGGATCTCTTGGTGCTGACTAACACACTAAATCAAGACCTTTCCGATAATGCTCGGCCCGATGTCGAGTTGGTGCTATCTCCGGTCAATGATGCGTTGGCCCTCGCTACCCAATTGACTTGCCTACAACTTCCGACTTCCGATGCTCCCACTCTTTCGGGAGATTCCGGGGGCCACTTTCAACAAGGCTTTTTGAGCATTCTTCGTGCCCGAGCCTACCTTGACCTCTTGGCGTTTTGCATACCTCCCCCACGGGATTATACGAGGGCGATTTCGGGTACGGGTCGCGGAGCGTTAGCTCTCTTTTTCGCTTCACATGAGTCTAATTTCAAGGTGCCATCCGATTTCTATACGATGGCAACGCACCGGGTGCTTGGCCTCACTGTTGAGCGCGCCTCTCATGTTCGGAGGTGCCCTCGGTGCAATGATGCTTTCTAAGAGTCTCGTGATTTTGGATCTGCGTCGACGGTATCGGGCACCTCTATGTCGGGTGAGCGCTCCACAACTGCTATGCTTATGGACCACATCCCCCGGTGCCCGTGCTCTTGGTACGTCATTCAGCTCCACGATCGCATTGTCTACGTGCTTGAAGGGTTCATGCTTGAAGCGGGGGCTACTAAGGGGCGGGACTTGCGGTTGGAGGTTCGCCGTATTCGGTCGGGAGCTTCTCGAGATCGCCATGGGGATGTGGTTTGGTTAGACTTCATGGCTCCACACCGTCATCTTGTTGTTGATGTGACGGTTGCAAGTGCTCGCACGAGCACCAACGTTCCTCGTATATGTTCTCGTCTCCCACTCCCGAGCAGTCGTGCATTGGGAGCTCAACATGGCAAACTCGATGTGGACCTCCGCACTTCCGCTTTGCTTGGCACGCCTTCGGTTCAGTCGGTCCATGACTACTACCCCTTCGCTCTAGAGGATGGGGGCTGGTTGGCGCCTATGTCGATTGAGTTGCTTGATCGCATGGCTATTTTGGTGGCAGTTCCTCTCTTCCCTGGCACGGATGTTGCAAACTCTCATTCATTGCGGTATGACAGCAATGTCCGCATGTGGAATTTCTTCAAACTACTTATGTTGTTTTTCGGCGCTTTTTGGGTGGGTGTGAGGCGGTAATTCATGCAACGTTCTTCTGTTGATCTTCATGGTACTTTGGGTTCCTATCTCCGCGACGCGTTGCAAGAGGGCAGTGCTCATGCTCTGGCATGCCTTCATGTTCCTCGGGCTTAGGTTTTTTTCTCTTTTCTTCTTTTTGCTTGGTGGCCTCCACTGCTTTTTCTTGTAAGATCTTTTTTCTGATCTATACGTGTTTTCTTTGTCGAGTTTGTCGTACTGACGCTGTGGCATGCCTTCATGTTCCTCGGGCTTATGATTTTCCTCTTTTCTTCTTTTTGCTTGGTGGTCTCCGCTGCTTTTTTTTGTGAGAAAAAAAGTTTTTGGTTCCGGGAAAGCTCAAATCGATTAGTATACGCAATCTATCGCCTAATTTTTTCTAGTTGATAGTACTAAATAACTTCGTAGTTTTGTCTTGTCGCCGTGACATGAGTCCCAACAACCAACGCGCAGGGTACAATTCTATTTCCTTCTCGTGCTATTTATTCGCAGGTTCTTCCGATGCTTCGACACGACTATGATTTATTGGGGGTTTTTGCATTCGTAATTTACTAAATTTCAAAAAGCATTATAGACCCGAGTATCGAAGCTACACACTTCTTAGGCAGAGCGTGTGTGTGTGTGTGTGTGTGTGTGTGTGTGTGTGTGTGTGTGTTTGTGTGTTTGTGTGTTTGTGTGTGTGTATGTGTGTGTGTGTGTGTGTGTGTGTGTGTGTGTGTGTGTGTGATGCAGGAAGGAGCAGAGACTGTTGAGTATGTGGAAAACAAGGAAGTGAATTACAAGTAGAGCTGCTAGGTTCTATCAAGTGTAACATTTAGCACGTGCAACTTATTACTTGTTCTAGTATTCAGTGACATGATAGTAAGACCCTTGCGAGGCATGTCTTGTCGATAAGAAACTAAAGAGGGTTGTGTCGACGCCCTCAGCGGAGAAACTGCGCATTACCTCGGTGGCTGCGCAAATGGTCGTGTTTAGTTGACTATATGTTCAGATCATACATCAAATTTGAACGGTCACTTTAATAATATACTATAGATCATTTCTACATCAGTCATGTACATTAACTGCCAAATTTACAGTTCTAAGTGTTAGTGTTGACTAAGGCACTTCAACACCGAGGACATGGAAATAGCAGAGGAACAAAAGAGGGCAAGGGTGACAAGAGGGTCACGGAATCTAAGACACGGCAAAGGGAAGCACTATAATATGCACATACCTAGCAAGGACAACACTTGAGAACAAGAGAAACTCCCATTTGTAATCGATTGTGGATTAACATGCTGGCATTTGTTAGTATAGACGGTGCTGTTGTTTTCTGGCAGCAGGATTGGCAGAGACGCGGGATATCGTGATCAAATTGTGATTTTAGATAACCCACATACTTCCATTGTCCATCAGTTGTGGTTATTATTTCTATTACGAGTTGCCCGTAGTTCTTTGTGCCTGTCGTTTTTCTAATTTTTGTAATGCAGTTGCGGTTATTTTTATTATTCCCCCGTCATTATTTGGCGACAATATTGATCTGCCGGTTCTTTGTGTATTGTACTCTTATAGAATATTCTTGTCGTCCCCCTTTTATCGGATGGATTGCTGCTTTATACACAGTGAATGGCACAATATTTTGGAAGAATAATATTACTCCAGAATTCTGAGCAACCCTTCAAGACGTGACGAATGAAATTGGAAGCAATGTAACCCTCTTTCGCAAATAATTATAGAGCTCAGCGACTAATAATTATATTAAATAAAAACATCCTTATACCTGTAGCGGTTCACAAGGGTTGAGGATCCTCACTCGGCAGGAATAGGAATCAAACAGCTTCAGGATCCTCACTGGGCCGCCCGCTGCCAACAATATAAGCTGTTTGGTTAAGCCCAACGGCGCACTGAGGAGCTATATTTAGGTGGCCGTACGCTTGCCTCGTCTTCCGTGTCCTCGGCAAAGCCTCCGCGCATACATCACCCACCCGGTATGGCGTCGCCGACAGTTGCTGCCTGGAAGGCGCGCAAGTCCGAGCGAGCGGAAGACCCAATGGCGCCCTTCTGGGTACGTTGTGCGTCACTGCGCCTCTTCACGTGCTGCTAGCCCCGCTACTGGCATCAACTCGCAGTGAAGGTGGCCGTACAGCAAAACCTCGAAATTTGTGAAAAGGAGTTGTGGAGGCCCCCAAATAGAGTTCGCTAGAGGGGCCGTTTATGCGCGCATCTTGCCAACGTGCCAGTAGCACTGTCCCCGACTGTCAATAAATCGTTCTCGACCGGCTTCTTATATTTGCACACAGGACGGCTCCTGCCACCAAGGAAATGGCCGATCTTTCCGGGAGGGGCAAACGTCGGAGAGGGTTAGCGCCCTGTACACCGCCAAAGTTTGCGGGAAAGTGGTAGCCAGCTCCCGTCGAGTCAAGTTTGCAAACCAAAGGCGAGTAATCGGTGTCTTACTTTGTTTGTCCTCTCAATCACGGCACCACGAGGTGCCCTAATTTGTGTGTCGGCACTCGACAGCGATCTGAGCTAGTCGCTGTGTGGGCACTGTCTATTCCGAGTAGAAGCAAACTCATCTCAACATTGTATATTTTAGGGGTCGCTCTCTTTCAGGAACCTTTTTCCGAAACCTGACATTGTTGACTTCACTGAGATTATGATACAAGCCAAACAGGCCGAACTGCCATTGCTATTGGGCCAACTCTACGACCAGCCACTGATATTAAGCCTTGTGGTCCGATTTTGTTTATAGGGTGCCATGTTTTTGGTAGCAACCGACCATACGCTCCCCTCTCTTATTTGTCGACATTTCCCTCTCACGTGTTCACATATCTTCAATGTCTGTCGCCCCTTTGCCCGTTCCACGATGCCATGCTGGCTACGTGCCCGTGTTCTCATGCTCTACCGTTTTAGGCGATGTATCAGTTCTTTTATGAGTTGTTTCTTCTTCGGAAGGTACCTTTCAATTTATTGATACCATTTTGCGACCCCATTATCATATGTTATGGAGGATTAGAAATACACTGATGTTGATTAAAACCCAAAGAGGAACAGAAAGACATCTGAACAGAGATCTCTGCGGATTCAACTACTTTGCATTATCGGTTTTGAAAGCACTATCGGCATCTTGAACACCACCACCACCGTTATGCCTCGTTCATGTACAAGGGAAGGGCGTGGCGTGGGAGGTGACTCTTACAAGCTGTGTGCGCATGCGTGACTCTTGCAGAGTGTACTTCCCGCTGGAAGACTGTGCGCACGGCCTGTTTGCCGCCTCCCCCAAACGGTGGCGGTGAGCGCGGGGGGAGCAGGTGTGGTACCACGTCGCCGGCGTGCGTGACGCGGCATGGTGCTACCCCACCCCCACCACCCACCCCCACATCCGAAACTGCGTCACATTCGCCTGCGGGAAAGGGGTGTCGGTCTGCAAAATTCAATTGGCTACGGATGCAAAACGCATTGACGGTGAGAAAGGCACGTAATGGCGAGCGTGTCGGAGGTGATGCGGAGCGAGGAAGGCACGATGTGTTCGACATTGAGCTAGTCAAGGGCAGACACTCATTGGGCTACGCTGCGCAGCCGTTGCTGACGGGGTTGGGAACATGGCATGTGTATGATGAAGGCCGTCGCTGAAACGGGCCAAACGCGCAATGCGCCAATGTCCGAAGCGACGGCCGGATGAAACTGTGTCTGTCCATTTAAAAATTGGAGCCACAATGGCGATGGTTTGGATGGGACACTGCCGAGATGGTGGTGCATGAGAGTCGCCCCATTGTGCTCGCTTTGACTAGATGCTTTCACTGACGTACTCCAAGTCATGTTAAGCATGTGCGTGCCGTTTTACACAAACTCACGTGAGCAACAAACGACACAAATAATAATTAAAATGGGAGAAATGCAAATGTGTTGCCATGCTTCGGACGTTTCGCCGTTGATTAGAGAGACGGGCAACCTAAATGATGAAAACACAGCGTCGCGAGTGTAAAGATTACCATCGCAGCTGATGGAACGATGCTGATGTCGCATGCATATGGGGTGGACGGAGAGCGCTCTTGTTATAAAGTTACAAAACAATTATTTTTGTATGTATTTGAAAAACTGTGAATGTCAGCGTTTATCCAATCATGGAGACAACAGGTTGCTCTTCTGCAAGCTTCGCGTAGAGGTACTGCAGTTTCTGCCATGCTCCTTTGCTGGGTCCATACTAATTGACAGCGGGTCAGACCTTCGTGTCGGGCGGCCTTGTGTGGCCCTCGTTCGTTTTTCTTCCTTTCGTGTAAGGAATATTGTCTTTTCACTGAGTTTGTAATCAGGAATACTCACGCTCACGCAATGGTATATGGTTCCTGTGGCGCAGGGGGGAGGAGCTTGTAGTCAAGTGATTCGACGAAACCAGCATGCAGTTCAAGTATTGTCGTGATGTACGCTGTAATGTAGTTAGGGTTTGGAATGAGACGCGAATGCGTTGTATTTGTTTTGTAAACAAGATATGATATTCATCTCAGGGCTAGACAGAAAGTTTATTCCACGCGAATCCGATCGCCACGCTGGCATGCAAAATGGCGCCATGTCGGATTAACAGTATTTACTGTCAAGGATCGCCGAATACACGCTGTCATTCTGCAGGTTTGTTTGATTTCGAAAGATCGACAACGACGGGAGTAGCCACTGTCGCCGTCCCGCGGCGATGATGAAGGCCAAATAGTGCAAAATCTCTGCCCCCACCCTGCCCCGACGCCCGCTTCCCGTCTATCAGCAGCCGCGGTAACCCGCCTGCCGGCACACATAATCTCCGAGAGTCCTTACTTCTCATCCTTTCGAGGTAGAAAACTTACTGAGTGATTCGCTACGGTCGCTGGTCGAGTCTTCAGGAAGCGATACAGGTAGGCTCCGAATATATGTCGCGTGGACTTTCCGTCGGTCTCCTTCAGCATGCAGCACGCCGCTTTCACTCTGCGTCCCGAAAGGCGCTGGAGAGGCTTTCTGATATGAACTGTGTGTGCATTTCGAAAGGTAGCTCAGCCGATCAGAATCGTCAGCATGACCTCCGTGGCCCCACTTCGATTCGCGACCTGCTCGGCTCGACCAACACAACTCAACAGAGCTATCATCCGGCAGCAGGCGGGCGTACCGCAGCGGCGCGCCGGGCTCTCTGTCGTATTAACTAACAGCAGGCGACCTGCTAGTCTGCTCATTCGTGCGAAGAGTTCTACTGCGGAGGAACCCACCACTGCCAGCCCGGAGGAGGTGAGCGTGCGATACGTGGGACGAACTTTTTTTGAATAGATGTTTATTTGTATATATTTTTCTGCGCCCTCGAGATGACTTTTTGTAATGCTGTCTAATAGTATCTCAACCAGGAAGCCCATGCTCTTAGCATCATCATGCAAATTTATGTTTGATGTATGTAACATTAATATTTATTTAATATAAGGCATTTCTGATGTTCATTACAATGGATACAAGCTCACATGTGTACAGACTTTGAGCCCTAAGAAACCTTGATATTGAAGGCTGGCGTATTCTCTGTCTGGATCCTGTCATGCGTAATTCCGGCAGCTTCGTTTCAGCCAAGGATTAATTCGCTCCTTGCATGTGGGTGTCATGTCCAGGCAGTAACAGACAGCACTGCAGCGGGCGGGTCTGAGAAGAAAAAGTACTACAGAACGGTTCCAGGATTCCCAGGGATGATGGTCGAGTTCGACGAGCCCGAGGAGAAAAGGATCCGAGGAGAGGTGGTATGGTGGAAGGTGCTGCTTCTCACCATGGGCGTGGGGCTAATGTTCTCACAGGCAACGGTCCTAGTGTCCCTCTTCTATGCGTAGATGACAATGGATATACTTTTCATGGCGAGTGCATTGGTTGGAGGCACGGTGGTGAAGGCTGTCAAATAGTCTCATGTTTACAGATAATCTACTCACGGCGCAATTTAAATACAAACAGAATTCAAAGCACTTACCTCAAGTATACAACCATCCTTTGTCATGGAAGGCACTGAGAGCAGCAAAAGGGGGAACGGATGTCAGCACAAACGCATGTGTAGTTGATAGCGTGATAGGTGCTGTCGTCGGACGGTGGAGCAGCTCAGTTCGGCAAAATTCGAAATTCCACAATGAAATTCGGAATGATAGATAAGGAAGAATTGGTTGTCCTCATTGCCAACTCCCCTTCCATTGATCAACGCATACAACAGAATAGGTCGAGCGCATGGACTTACCCGAACGCACACGGAGAAAGATACGCCGTAGACCATCACTTCAATACTCCTCGACGTGGTTCGCAGTCCCTTTTCCATCGAGCTGACTGACTGCAGGCACAGGAACACGGGTTATCGACAATCGGAGTGTGGTGCGAATGTCGCAAGGTATTTAACTCTTGAAGCCTGGGGAGGACCACAAAAGCTGATTTGATCTTTCAATAAATCTGCGGCTGCACATTATAAGACCCCTGGAAGGAGGCAAGGGGCCCGACTGCTAGCAGCCAATGGTTTGCACGCGGAGTAGAGCTAACGATGGGGGTAGAGCACCTCAGGGAATACAAACTGAAAATTTTGGGTGTTCATGTGACAAGCGCCACTCACAACAAACATTGGGTTGCATCATTGGTGCCAAACATGTGAATGGGTTGCTATCATCTCGTAAACAATTATGTAGGTGCTGAGTGATGGCGTGGATAAGTTACCTTGATGTGACTCCCCGTTGCGTGTCATTGTGGACAAAAATCCTGCAAATACAACACACGACAAAGGTCAGACAATGTTCGCGACATACGGTTACAGGGGTGCGTCTGTTGAATCAATGCCAGTTTGTTTAGGTGGAGCTCAGAGAGATTCCCATCGAGTTTTATAATCAATGTTTGTTCAGTTGTCCATATCTACTTTAACAATTGATAACATCACAGCTCCAACACCAAACAGACAGACAAAAGCGTCAGCCGAGTGACGACATACACGACGACGCTGCTGGGGAAGCTTTGGGAGCGGCTCATGTTATGGGTGGTGAATAATTGTCGTCATGGCTTTTATTGTTGTGGGTAATCGCCTGTCCGACGAACGAGACAAAGCATCATTGCCAGCTCCCAGCAGCCCTAAACAACTCGCGACTCTCGTGACGACTGTGACACGCAGTAACTAAGCGGTCTCATCTACACGCAACAAATGAGTACCCAAAACGGATGAAGGCAAATTAGTGGGACGACGAATCCGGCCTGTGAGTAGTGTGTCAGTGTAACTATGACATAAAATGTTGGTCACTCGCTGGCAGCCTCAAGAGACTGAGGTGCACTGAGCGTCTACGTATTCGGTGTCGTCATCCACACTACTTACGACGGAGGCCTGTGCCCAGTTTACCGACAGTATCACACGGGAGGCCAAACTTGCCTTCAATTCCGAAGTGGTGAAGAGCGCTCTCTAGTGTCAGTTGCTTCGGTCTTGGATCAGCGCGAAGATTCCTGCGTTGCATTGGTTCGGTTTAGTTCATGGCTAACGAAAAAGAAGCCATCAATAGGACTTCGCACATTTAGAAAGGCAAGTAGCGCGAGGAGCTCAGTCGTATGAGCATTACACCGTTCAGCGGGCCGTGAGGCCCTCATACAAGAGGTGTCAGAAATAATATGAGCTATTCATCACTGCTCCAACGCGGCGGCGGCAAAGGCGGCGCTAGGCGAAAAAAAAAGGGAAACGAGCGAGATAACGTGTCACACTAGAATCAGCACAGATGAGGGCGTACCTCGGAGAGGCGAAGGAAAGTTGAGGCATGCCTATGACGCAGCAGTATGCAAAGCGGCCGGGCCGGTGAGCGACTGATGCAGGAACAAGGAACAACGCCCCCTCCGGCCATTGCGCGTTATCTCGTCATCTGACAGCCGCGCCACCACTGCTGCACGGCGAGACGAAGATGTCGTGGGGGTAATCCACCCTTACTTAATGCCTCGCATTCGAGAGGGCACAGCTTCGGGTAATGCCAACATTATGGCCACTCGTGGAGTCTCACAGCTCGAGAGTGGAGAGAGTGTGGCTGTGGGCAGGAGTGGTGTGAGTGCTGCTAACGAGGAGGGTTAGAGTAAATATGGCGGCGGCCGCCTCTGGCGGAGTCGCGCGTAGTCCGTTGTCGCTTCGCCCATCGCATCCGACGATACACTGATGTAATATACTACTGAAAGCTTCGCACAAATCTGCAGCTGCTGTCTTCGCAAAAACAGGACGAAAAGGCTGAAATACGTACATTACAATTGAAAACAAAATCAGAACTGTACGGGCTGACAATAACCCCGCGGTCGACGCGAATTCGACGGGGAAGCGACGGCAGTGCCGCCCTCATTCGGTCCGAAACAGCACGGCGTAGGTGACGCACTCATCGGTAGTGTTTACCCAATAATAGCACCAGAGTCACCGGTGACACCGTTCAGAGTGACACCGATTAACGGACACACTTGGGAAGACTGTTCAGCGTTTCTGAAAACAGTGTCGATGGCTCCTCCCGGTAAGTCGCTGGACGGCGGCCGCGCGGGCGGGGTGCGGAAGAAGGGCGGAGCGGGGAACAAAGTCGGCGCCACCAATAATAAGAAAAAAGGCGCGAGCCGAGCGAGCCTGAAGAACATGATCCGCGGCTGCCAGAGGCTGCTGGCCAAGGTATCACACGCCTAGCACCAATCAACAAGACAGCTCTCTACCTCGCCTCGACCTGGTCCGGGCGTAAATGAGCATTTCAGTCGGGAAGTTTATCGGTCGCAAGTTTGTCGAGACGGACTATTGTTTGTCTGTGTAGGGCGACTTGGACGCGAAGGGGCGCGCGGCGCAGGAGGCGAAGCTGGCGGAGCTGCAGCACAAGGTGGAGGAGGTGCAGCGCGCGGAGCGGGAGCGGAAGTACTCGGTAATGTATCACCGCGTCAAGTTTTTCGACCGCGTGAAGGTGGAGCGGCGGGTGAAGCAGCTGGAGAAGGTGCTGAAGGAGGCGGTACTGGAGGGGGACGAGGAGACGGTCAAGGTCAGCACTGACAACCCTGCCACCTCAACTAACCCCCTTATTTTCACCTGCATGCTGGCCCACAGGCTCTCCCATGCCATGCCTGCACACCTTTGGCGGATGACAGGCACCACCTCAATCACAGATGGGATGATACAATTGAAAGCGTAAACCATCTTCACCTTTGCTGCATGTGACGTGCTGCTTGGCAGAGGGCAAAGGAGGAGCTCGTAGTAGCACGGGACCACGTGCTGGCAAGCCCCTCTTCTTCACTTTCCCAGCTCTTCCTATTTCTTGCTTCTCCCTGTACCACTGATGCCTCAGCTTTGCTCAGTTTACCACCATCGATGATGGCGCTGATACGGTGCTTGTGGGCTCCTCAGTATGTGAAACACTTCCCCAAGGGAGAAAAATACGTGTCCATTGTGAAGGTCCGTCTGGCCCTCATTAATCTGCACATTGGCGCACATAACTGTCAACATACATGAATGGGCCTACGGCCAACTGGTGGTACATTTCATTGTGCGCAGGGCGAAGGGGAGCACATCGAGTCGGAGCGTAGGCGGCTGATGGCGCTGGCAAAGGCTCAGCAGCGCGAAGAGGCGATGATGACTGAGGCGGACGAGGGGCTGGGAGGTGCCCCGATAGTGGAGCGGGATGCGGATGAGGCAGGGGAGGCGGAGGAAGAGGTGGAGGACGAGGAAGCTGTGGCTGTGGCCCCCAAAGTGAGCAGCCGTCGAAAGGCAGCAGCGGTAGAGAAACCGGAGGCAGCGGAGGCAACAGCCACGGCGCCCGTCAAAAAGAGTAGTCGAAGGAAATCAGCAGCGGCTGCTGTGCCGAGTGAGGAGGTGACACTTGAGAGCAAGGTGAGACTGAGGGCGGTCAAGGATGGGATGGGCCAGGTGAGGGGAAAAGGGGGAGGCGGGGGGCCTGGGGGTGTGGTTTTGATCGTCACGAACATTTATGTAATCTTTCGCTGTCACAAACATCGAACAGGCGGGCAACAGCAGCGGTGGAGTTGGATTGGCTGGCGTGCGAGCAGTAGCGGAGGAAGCAAAAGAAGAGAAGGTAAGCGCATTAGTCAAATGCTGCAAACTGTTTAGTGGATAGTAGGAGGAGGAGGAGGAAGGGCAGGGGAGGGAAGGGAAGGGAAGGGGTGCGTTGGGTTTGGTAAGGTCCATTTGTGTTTGCGGTGGGTCCAAGTAATCATTTATTTATGAGAAATGCAATCATTCATTTATGAGAAATGCAACGAAGCCTATTCTCTTCGAGGAATGGAACTTTTTGATGGATAATTGGGATTCATTGTCCGGCCTTAGCTATTTGTTATGCCAGACTTATGGTGGTAAATGACGCTGGTACACTGTTTTCGTACACGGTCCTTTTTATGTGTTGGCCGATCCTTTTTCAAGTATGTCCGAAATGAGATAGCGCGCAGTTCACATCGCGATGTTTACTGAGACAGCGTACAGAATTTGTAACCTGCTCATTTATAAAGGGCGGCGGGTGTATTGGCTGCCGTCGCTGTTGAATGGATACATCTGAGTCGCATTTTAGTAGGCCACATATAAGTGACATCATTCCTTCAATTGTTTGTAATTTGTAATTGTTTTATGTCATATTTTGCTCTCCCCTTCATTTTTTTAGATTGCAGTTTGGTTTCTGTCCACTCCATTATGAATTCTATTGTTTTCTCTACCCCAAACTCACCGCCTCCAGCCTTATCAACAAAGACTACAAACGTGGATTGCTTATGATTGATGACCCCGCCGTAGTGTGTCATCTCGTGGTGGCTGCGGTTGTCGTCGTTGGTACGTTAGTTGCTTAGTACACATGCTCAGCATGCACACGGATCATCCCTTAACGAACTCATACTTAAAGCATGTATACGGATCATCCAGCTTCTTTAACCAACTCCAAACTCTCACACAAGTTTTCGGTCGTGTTAAATGGTCTGAGGTTTCTCATTTACTGTCCTGAGGCCGCTCGCTGTAAGAAATTGGCATGTAACGGCCATGTCTCGGCTTGTGTTCGATTGTGCTCGATTTCTGCGTTTACGCGGGTAGCCATTGCTTTTAACTGGGGTGCTGACTCGGGTGTGGTGGCGATTCAGGTGGCAGAGGAGGTGTTTGGTGGGGTGGCCGGCGATGTGTTCAGCGCGGACGACGACTTTTTTATGTCAGCGGGCGACGCAGCGGCAGCGGAGGCAGAGCGACGCATCGCGGCGGTGGTGCCCAAAGAGACACACGCGGAGCTGGAGGCCGAGGCGCGGCGGCGGAAGCGGCCAAAGAGGGTCGACGGTGGTTGGAAGGGGGCTAAGGGGGTGACTGAGGGAGGGGGTAAGGGTTCTGGGAAGGGGAAGGGAGGTGACTGGAGGGCGAAGGGGGGCGCGAGTGGTGGGCACAGGCCGGATGGGGAGAAGGGTGTGCGACGGGCGGCTCCACAAGGAAAGGCGCCTCAGCCTGCAGCGGCTGTCAAGGTGGCGGAGAAAAAGGAGCCGCTGCGGACGCGCGCGGAGGGAGGGCGGAAGCGACGGAAGAGGAAGGATTAATTGGGCGCGGGGCACTCAAAACGGAAGTGTTTTTCGTACTGCTTGGGCAGTTTCAATGCAACTAAGACGGCTACTACATTTTACCCGCGTCACATCGCACTTCAAAGCTTTTAGTATCAGGGCCAATACCAAATGCCGTTTGCTGCTTTAGTGTATGTGCGTCGAAAGCGCGCCTGTGTGTGTATGGTGTGTGTGTGTGTGTGTGTGTGTGAGAGTTTGTGCGCGCGAGCGTGTGTGTGTGTTTGCATGTCTGTGCGTGAGTCTCTACATTTGTGTGGTAGCAAGTATGCGTGTCTATGCGTGCGCTAGCGCACTACGCGTCTTTGTGTGCGCGCGCGTGTGTGTGTGTGTGTGTGTGTGTTAGTGTGTGTTTAAGACACTCGGATTTTGTGTAGGACTTTGGTGGCATCAGATCAGATTAAACAGCATTCGCTTATTTATTTGTTTTGCATTTGATTGCAACCGACCGACTTGGTCTTATTACATCAAGTACGCATCCGGTTGTAGATTTAAACAGAGAAAATTAGAAGCGTGTCATTGCACTGAATGGACCGGATCGGATCAGGTTGGATATTGTTTGTTCCTGCGGCTGTTGTGGTGCTCTGCTGTTTCATGGCCACGGGATTGCCCACCCGATTGTATGGAGAACGCGCTCTGTATATCCTTTGATGAGATAATGGTGCACTCAATCCAACTGAGTTCGATTCGTTACCCTTTCCTTTTATGTGGGTCGGTTTGGATAGAGTGTGACGTGCCTGTCGCTTCTTTTGTGGCCCGTGCACCGTCAGCTACATTTCATTTGTGGTTGCTGAAAGAACAAGACAGTTGGATGGAGTTTGCTGTTCTCTCTCTTCCATTTAAGACTGGGATCGGGTTGGAGAAGATAGCGATTGTTCGGCATTTCCTGTGTGACGCCTGCGTGCTGTTCAATAGTCTCAGTTTTTGAGACAAAAATTCTTGTAACAAAGACAAATTTGAACAAACAGTGCAGAATCAATGAGCGACGATATGTCAGCGGACGCGCACGCACACGCACAAACACATTCAGAAACATATACGCATACAAGCCCACATACACACACATGCACCAGCATAATCACACACACACAATCGTACCTCCATATACACCAAACACACACACACACTCACACACACATTCGGAAACATATACGCAGACAAGCCCACATACACACACATGCACCAGCATAATCACAAACACAATCGTACAACCACATACACCAAACACATACACACACACACACACACACACACACACATTCGGAAACATGTACGCACAAATGCCCCCCCCCCCCCCCCCCAACACACACACACACACAATCGTACATCCACTACACCAAACACACACACACACACAACACACACACATTCGGAAACATTTACGCATACACGCCCACATACACACACAATCGTACCAGCATAATCACACACACACAATCGTACCACATACACCAAACACATATACACATAAATCATACACGCACGCACAGACGCACACACACACACACACACACACACACACACACACACATTCGGAAACACATACGCATACACGCCCACATACACAAACACAAACACACATACACACACACACACACACACACACACACACAATCGTACATCCACATACACCATACACACGCACACAAATCAGACGCACACGCACACACACACACACACACACACACACACACACACACACACACACATTCGGAAACATGTACGCACACACGCCAGCATACACACATATGCACCAGCATAATCACACACACACAATCGCACACGCACATACACCAAAAACAGACACCCACAAGACATACATGCACACACACACGCACACTCAGAAACATATACGCATACACGCCCACATACACACACAGGCACCGGCATAATCACACACACAATCGCACACGCACATACACCAAACACATCCACACACATATCATACATGCACACACACACACACACACACATTCGGAAAACATATATGCATACACGCCCAGATACACACACATGCACCAGCATTACCACACACACACACACACACACACACACACACACACACACACCAAACACACACACACACACACACGCACAAAAATCAAACACGCACACACACACACAAACACACACACACACACACACACATTCGGAAACATATACGCATACACGCCCACATACACACACATGCACCAGCATAATCACACACACACAATCGTACATCCACATACACCAAACACACACACACACACACACACACACACACACACACACACACACACACACACACTCACAAATTATACACACACACACACACACACACACACACACACACAAACACACACACACACACACGCACACACAAAGACGATATTTCATGCATATTTACACAGAAACCTTTACGCACTCACTTGAACATACACAAACAAACACACATTGCAATTTGATTGCTGCATTGATCTCAGCTGATGCTGTTCTACTCTGCTTGCGCAGTCGCTGGGGAGCCTCAACCAACTGTAGTTGCGCTTAATGTGACTGATCGTTCGCTGTGAGGCCCCAAATTAAGATGCCCCGCGCATAACGCCGCGGAAAAATACAAAACAATTCAAAAAATGGAGCGCATATCGCGAATCGACATGATTGTTTTCCGTGTAAATCATCATTTAAGTGTTTTTAATAATCATCTTAGGTTGCATCGTGCTGTGGGGTCTAGTGGGGACCCAGAGAGCCGCGACGGATGGGCGCTGCCCCATGATGGAGGCATCGACGACGTCAGTGCGCACCGCGCCAAATACGGTCGGCGGTGGCGGCGGCGTCCACGCATACGGGTACGTTATGTACTCGTACGATGTCGGCGCCGCCGGCGATGCAGCCGCTGACGGCCGCGGCGGTGGCCCAGTCGCGCTCGACCGCGTCCTTGCCACCCGCCGGACCGGCCAAGAAGCCCTTCCGAGAGGGGCCCAACAGCAGCGGCGGGCACGCGACGCCTGGTCAGCGCGAGGCACAAAACGCGCGTCAGGCAAGTCGGCGCTTCCGATGCCACGAAATTCCGGGCGGAAAAAAACCTCACAAACAATATGTATGTATGTATGTTCGCTCTTCAGTTGAGTTTGATATATTATATGCAAATAGCGATATAACAAAAAGATAATTGTCAGTTTCGTTGTGATCCTCTTACGCCTCCTTTTGGGCGCATCAGTTTGAGAGTCGACTGTCAAACAAACGCGCGTGATTTTAGCTCTGCATTCAATTCGATTGGCATTCTCTGCTTTCGGAGAGCAATGTATTATCCTTCTCGACTTGAAATCCTTCGGTTTCTCGAAAGTAGGCAATTGTTAAGCAGGGAATCACGAAATGTGCACGACATCATCGCGAAAAAAATTGCTTCAACAAGTTGTTTGGAAGTGTACAGCAAATTTCAATACATACTATAACTTGTTTAGAGTTTTATTGCCGAAAACAAAACACACTTATACTGACTGTGTAGTTGTTTAGCACGGTAATAGTTGAAGGCTAGGGATTATGTGAATTTTGTCGATGTTGATGGTAGTGGTACTTTGCGACGTCGATGTTGATGGGTTTGATATCTCGGATTATCGATGTTGATAGCGTTGATATTTTGGGATGTTGACATCGATGGTAAATAAAGCCGATATCATCGCCGATACATCGATATTTGGGACGATGTATCATCATATCGGGCTTTGATAATTGATGTTTTTTAAATGTTTTGATAATTGATGGCATTGATGTAAGCACTCTTGTCATCATGTCGATGTCGATGTCACAACCTAGCACATCGATGGCACCAACACGTGAGGGGGTGATAATGATACAATCAAGGATGTATCGATGGCTATCCCTAGCCTTGTTATAGTTCACAAAAGAAAAATGTGTAGAGATTTTATGAAAATAATAACGAGCGATTGCGAAGTGTGATACGTCCTTCCCTCGGATTGCATAATAATTATTCGACAATAATCTTTCCTAGTCAAGCGAAAAGAACGACGAAATTCGAGGTTCCATCAATCACATGTGTGGTGTGGATCGAGTCGGGACCGTCGACGACCTTAGCGAGGGGGTTTTTTCGCATGCCTTTCCCCCCCCATCTCCGGCACGAGCAGAGGAGCACAGGGATAAGCCCGTCTCGACCAGCAAAGACCGACCAGCTTGGTTGACCGAAACCAAAAGAAGTTGGCCCAACATGTCATGCAATTACGAAAGCAATCACCCTTCCCAAGCGCTCGTCCCAGCTAAGCAATAATACTCCATCACTATATCATCGACCGCCAAAACTATGAACCAAACTTTCCGTAAACCATGTGAATATATGTAGAGGGCAATGTTGATCCTGTGGCATACCTCCATGTTCCTCGGGTTTAGGCATGTGGATTTTTTCCCTCCTTTTTCCTTTTTGCTCAGTGGTTTCCACTGCTTTTTCTTGTAAGAAATCAGCTTTCATGTAAATATGTATTTAATATATAACCAGTTTACCACCAAATGAAGTATGTTCTCGCGGTATTTCTAGTAAATTGTTTTGAGCAGGGGTTTCTTTTGACGAGATGAACAATCACAAGGCGCGCGGTCGATCGGCAGGGGGAGCAGAGGACACAGTCGGCCGGCCAGACCTCGCAAAAGCCCGCGAAGGTGCGACAGGTCGCGAATGAGCTCGAAGTTTTGCTCCGTTGTTTTGGCGAATCCGATGCCGGGGTCGGCCACAATCCTCCAGGGAGCCACGCCCCCGCGCACCGCCTTCTCCATAACGCCGGACAGCTCCTCCGCCACCTGCGAAAGCGACAGACACACACATCCAAGGCCCAGCGTTTCCGGAATTAGATCACAGCGAGGTCGTATGCCGCCTCATTCAAAAAATCCATGCATTTCCTCAATTTCCGTAAAATCAAATGAAAGGAAATTCTAAGGCAACACATTCATATACTCTTAACTCACATTTCTCGCTAAACAGTAGTTTCGGTAATATCCTTGTAAAACACGGCTCAAGGCGTAGGCACATCTGAAGCCGAATTTTCCATCACATTTGCAGCACATAATTCTTATCGATAAAAAACACATTTTTGCCGAAACCCGAAACGGCGTCTCATATGAACGAGTTGTCGGAGGACCGAAATTTGAGCGATGACGCAATGCTTTCTCTTGCAAAGGGTCACAGATTGGGCGAAATCGGTGGATAGAAACGAAGTCAAGGAAAAAAAATCATTACTTCAAAGAGAACAATAAATATAAACTAAAAAGACTAATTCGACAATATTAGCGAAGCAATTCAACATGAAATGTGATAAACTGTGAAAATACTTTGACTTGATGCCTGTGTGACAATAAACACACGGGTGGACAAAATAAAGTGGGCACAAATTAATACATGTCTCTTCGCCGGAAAAAAATGAATAATTGCAAATATACATAAAATGGTACATTATGAGGGAACATACAAAACAGCAGGTAATTAAGGGCGCGGCTGGCCTCGACTTGGCCTCGTCACCTGTCCCACCACATCGCTGTACGTCGTGTTGGCCGCCGACTGCATCGTCTTGGGGCTGCCGCGCATGTGCATCATTACGTAGGGCACACCGGGCAGCGACGCGACCGTCGAGTACATTTCCGAGTCGCGGCCGCCGGTGACGTCATTCACGATGTCGACCCCCGCGACCGCCGCCTCTCGGGCCACCGCCGAGTAGAATGTGTCGATGGAAAGCACCGCCCCGGGCAGCTCGCGTCGGATAGCCCTGAAAAAAAAAAAAAAAAAAAAACGCAATCCGGGAATTCAGGA
>JAPMLY010000717.1:37500-140000 GCA_026401115.1 Tetraselmis chui
AACCACTTCAACGACGAGCCGGGGGTGGATAAGAAAAGACGGGAAGGGTGAAGAGCGACGGGGAAGAATGACATTTGCGTACGTGACGATGGTGATGTGCGGCGACAGCTACGTGCAGGGTGCGCTGGTGCTGGCGGCAAGTTTGAGGGCGACGGACTCCACAGCTGACCTGGTGGTGATGGTCACCAGAGATGTCAGCGCCGAGGCGCGCGACGCGTTGGGTTCCCTATTCGACCGCGTTGAGCTGGTGGATGACTTTGCGATGAACGTCAACCAGCGGTACCAGCCGCGCTTCTCCGACACGCACTACGTGCAGGATGGCCCCGGAAGTTGGCTACGCCGAATATTTACAAAGTTTCATATGTTTGGCCTTACGAGCTACGAGGCAGTTTGTTGGCTGGACGCAGATATGTACGCGCTGGCGTGTCCGGACACATTATTTTCGCTGCCCGCGCCCGCGGGAGTCTGCTCATTTTATCAGTGGGAGCAGGACGCGGAGCTCCACGGCTGCCGGATCCCGCGCAAGGACGTGGAGGCCTCCCTGGCTGTGTCAACCTTCACAGGCAAGGGCGACCGAACGATGCCGTACGGCATCCGCGGCTGTACGACAGTGGTGACACCGTCGGAGGCCACCCGGCAACAGATCTTCGCCGACCTGGAGACTCTACCTGAGTACGGCAGTCGGAAACTCGTGGTGGGGCCTGACGAAATGTACCTCACCCGCCTCTACTTGGACAGATGGACCCACATTCACCACAAGGCAAAGCCGGCACCCTCTCGCCCAACAATTCGGATTTTACCATTCCGAAGAAAATATTATGTATCTATCGATTATCGATGAAGACTCCCAAAAAAATTACTTTGAGCGCAATTATGCGGATGAATAAGGGTCATATATATTAATTATTGCTCATATTTACATTTTAATTCATGTCATCTTTTATCAACGGCGTATTACATATTTTATACTTGAGAATAGGTAAAAGGATTTGATATATTTCCTATATATTTTGTTTATTTCATGGCTGGTGAATGCTGACTTTCCTCATTACTTTCTGCAGTTCGCGTGTCCAGCTTGGAAAGTGGACGAGTTCAGGCAGCGCACAGGGGAGGACCCCGTCCTGCTGCACTTTGTGACCGACAAGCCATGGGGCGCCAAGGATTGGCCAGACTTCCACCAGTGGCGCTGTACCGCAGCAGACGTCGCACGCCGCTTCCCCTCCACCAAGCGTTTCTTCTCAACCTCCGTCCTCCGCTCACCCCAGTTCTCCGCACCCCTGACTGCCGAGCCCCAAAGCAGTGAGGAAGTTCAGGGTGGCAAGCCGGGACGGTACATGCCGCCACACGCGAGAAGAAACACGCAACCTAAGGAGAACGATCGCACTCTGTCCGCCCAACACCGACCTTCAGAGGGCGGTCCTCCTCAGCGAGAGGAGCCCGGGAGTCGAGACCCGCACACTCATCATGGAAGAGGCAGTGGTGGGTTCGGGGGAAGTGCCTGGAGGGGTGGCTTCAGGGGTAAAGGGGGCCAAAGGGGTGGCTCTCCGCCCGGTGGCCGATGGTGAACAGCCCCCCTTCCGTGCCCACTACCTATTCTCCCCGGGGTGACGCGCTCGCTTCTTTTCTGATTTGCGCTTCCAAGGAATTGCCCTATGCTGCAGCGACTTAGTGCTGGCGCTTTCCTGCACCGCCTGTCGAATGGATCTGAGTCGGGGGCCTTGGCATTGCGAAGGAACGGTTATGTTCGTTTCGATTTATATGTATCATCGAATGTGTTCGCCTAAACATAAACATCAGCGAATGGGTGTGCCCACTTCATGGTGTAGAATAAACACGGAGTGTTCATTCAGATGCACTGGCAGCGCACAGGATGTTCCCTTAGAGTGCAAATCGGCATGTTACCTGCCGTGCTCTCATCCAACATTGAGTATCATCATTGCGATGTAAATGTAATAATTAATGTGTGTGTGTGTGTGTGTGCGCGCGTGTAACCGTGAATAGTTTCTCGATGGTCATACCCATTGCGGTGTAGCTCCAGCAATTGGGTTTGCTAACCCGCATACATCAGTCTTTGAGTGTGTTCGTAGCGGTGTAAAGTTCACCATTGGCTGCGATTCTTGAATGGTCAGTCAAGCGAAAGTGGGGCACATGAATTTGGAGTCAGTGGGTATTTTGTGATGTTCGCATTAGCCAATGTATGAAAAGTGTGCATATCGATGTCAATGTGGCCATTGGTTGAATGTGTGTTGATGCTGCAAATGCGCACCTCTGAGTTTGTTTATTTTGCAATGTGTACATGAACATTTGCGAAGTTCATAAAGACAAGCATGCGGCCCATTGAATGTGTACATTGCGGTGATGTCGAGGCTGCCACCCAAATAGTACGTTCCTTTTAAAATCACTCGTGCCTTCGTTGAGAGCACTCAATGGCCGTATACATGCAGCCATTGAGTGTGCCCATCAAAGTGCATATGTCAGTAATCAGTTGCAATGCAGATGTAGCCTGTGAATGTCACCATCAACATGCATCAACTGCTGGGCATGCTTTTGTATGTCTACGCATCAGCTGCGACGCTATATAGGCTTGCATTAACATGAACACAGGGAGCACGACGAGGGGTACTCCCATGTGGAGGGTCACAGCGTTGCACCTACATTACGAATTGCTTACATTCTGGCGCACCGCGGAGGTGGCTCTATTCTACGCTTTGGAGTGACAATCGCTCATACGTGGCGATGCGACCGGTACTGGGCAATAGCCCAAGAGACAGATAGCAGGGACGGACCGCATGGGGGTGTACTGTGAGTTGCCCATGTACATCGTCAATAGAAAGTGAGGGGTACTGCTGTGCTATAGTGTTGTTTGTGTGTGTGTGTGTGTGTGTGTGTGTGTGTGTGTGTGTGAGAGAGAGAGAGAGAGAGAGAGAGAGAGAGAGAGAGAGAGAGAGAGAGAGAGAGAGAGAGAGAGAGAGAGGGAGGGAGGGAGGGAGAGAGAGAGAGAGAGACAGAGAAGCTGTTTGCTTGTGTGTAGCTGTGTGTGTGTGTGTGTATGTGTTTGTGTGGGTGTGAGGCTATGTGTCGTGGCTATGGACTGGGGAAAGCTCAGCGTCCCCAAATCCAGGCGAGCGAGTCTCTGATTTTACCGCTCGCTTGAAACTTTGTGCTCGAGGCCTCCTCGTCGGGAAGTGCAGCGTTGCTGTCCTCGCCAGGATAAACCTCGACTTCAACCTCGGGCGCCTTGTTGCCCTTGCATCGAGGGTGTGGCTTCACGTCCGCTCGCACCAGCTCAGACACCGCCGCGCACACTCCCGGAATACTCGCCACGTCGCCCGCGAGCGTCGTGTTGGCGTAGATTTGCGCCACCTCGTGCGCCAGAGACGTTACCGTCACGAGGCGAAACTTAAGGTAGGTGTACGTGCTCGGTGCGCCCTCCCAGTCGCATACCTCCGAGTCGAACACCCTACCGTCGACCTCTCTTTCTTCGTTCGACATTTCGAGCAATTGGTTCTCGGAGGACCCGGGTACCACGGTCGGGATTAGGCTCTCCTGTATGTAGCCTGACGCCAGGCTGGCGTTGACGCCTCTAGCCATGACGTCAAAGATGACGATGTAACGATTGCATGCATCCTTTTGAAGCGTGGACGCGTCTACGGGGCCGGTAAGGATCTCGGGCTTGGTGACCTTCCATGCGCTGTCGGCGCGGGCGAATTCCATTGAGGGGCGCGTCGTGGCGGGCGGGGTCGCAGGCGGCGAGCGACCCAAGACCAACGACACCGCTGCCGCGCGGCTGGCGGTCACGGGAGGGGCCACCGTCGCCACCAGGTAGCAGACGACCAGCAGCGCGAATGATACTGAGTGCCGAACGTTCATCGCCATCATCCTCCGCGAAGCGTCTCTAGTGTTTGAGTGTGTGCAATTTGCCTAATTCTCGCGCCGTTCTGTGACGCCCTGTCGATACTCGTCCCGTACTGCGACTCTGCGCTGCTCTGTGCCTCCCCAATAGCGACTGCGCTGCTCAGTCAGTCTATGTGCGTCAGAAATATAAAAAAACCTGTGTGCTACCTACCATTGACAGTATGGCGTAGGTGCATCGGTTTTACAACTAACGCGGGCGGCAGTATTTGCTCGTGGCGCTTCAGGAGTGTCGCACTGCGTCTGCTCGCTTGCAATCGGCGGAACTTGGCGCGCCTCGTCGCTCTTCATTCGTCACTCGTCAGCAGATATCATTGGCGGCAGGGCGTCGTACGCTCGTACGCGCCCACAAATAAAATCGGAAAATGAATACAAATAATCTGATAAGGATTAATACCTGTAGTTACGGGGAGTTTGAACACCCGCCGGGGTTACGATAGTACCCGTATCCGTATCAACCAGTACAGGTACATGATGCGCAGACGACGGGAAAACGCCGATATAATGTATATTGTACGCTGATTATGCATAATCGGAACCACATTTTTTGGTTGTAAACACCCGGCGCGGATTATGCATACGCGGCGTTAGATTAAGGACGCGAAATATAATCGAACCTGTGTATTCGATTTTGTATATATTTTGTATATTTTGATGTGACGGTTACAAGTGCTCGCACGAACACCAACGTTCCTCGTATAGGTGCTCGCCTTCCACTCCCTGGCAGCCTTGCATTGGGAGCTCAGCAAGGCAAACTTGATGCGGACCTCCGCACTTCCGCTTTGCTTGGCACGCCTTCGGTTCAGTCGGTCCATGACTACTACTCCTTCGCCATGGAGGATGGGGGCCGGTTGGCGCCGATGGCGGCTGAGTTGGTCGATCGCTTGGCTATTTTGGTGGCTGTACGTCGCTTCCATGGCATGGGGGTTGCTGACTCTCGTTCCTTGCGCTCTGACAGTTATGTCCGTATGCAGCATTTTGTTCGTCGATCTACTTCTCTTCCGTTTCGGCGTTTTTTGGGGGATGTGCGACGAGAATTCATGCAACGTCTTTCTGCTGCTCTTCATGGCACTCTGGGTTCTTATCTCCGCGACGCTTTTCAGGAGGGCAGTGCTGGTGCTGTGGCATGCCTTCCTGTTCCTCGGGCTTAGGTTTTTTCTTCCTTTCTTTCTTTTTCTTGCTTGGTGGCCTCCACAGCTTTTTCTTGCAAGAAATTTTTGATTTTGTATAATCGACGCCGTGTATACGTGAAATTATGTCTAGTTTTTTAGGGTTTCAATCTATTGCGCCGCTTTCCGGTACAGGTACTAGTACATCACGCGCGGAGCGGCGCGATGCTGAACTAAAGGCTACCGCAGTACCCCCAACATTGGCCATACCCGTCCCTACATAAATAGCCGAGCTTGTCAAAGCCGGCACACCAAGCATCGCGTCGCCCTATGAGGCTTTGCATGGTAGACTTGTAAGAAGGTTGAGTGGGAGCTGTCATTTTCATACACTTAGTAGTCCCCATTTTGCATTCACTCAAGATGTCATTTTGATCTTTAGAGCACCGATTATTCATAATCGGGAATTTGTTGTTTATCGATTATGTGAAATCGGGGAATGGGTTTACAAAATTGTTTACTGCGGTTTTCGTGCATGCATAATCGATCACGGTTTTGTACTTCCGCTTTGCTTGGCACGCCTTCGTTTCAATCGGCCCATGACTACTATTATCCCTTCGTTGTGTAGGATGGGGGCAGGTTGGCGCCTGTGATAGTTATATTTGTATGCAACATTTCGATCGTCGCACTGCTTTTGCTCCTTTTCGGGGGTTTTTGGGCGATGTACGGCGATAAGTCATGCAACGTCTTTATGTTGCTCTTCATGGCACATCGGGTTCCTATCTATGTGACGCTTTGAATGAGGGCAATGTTGATGTTGTGGAATGCCTTCATGTTCCTCGGGCTTAGGTTTTTCCCTCTTTTTTATTATTTCTACTAGGTGGTCTCGGCTACTTTTTTCTTGTAAGAATATTTGATACTACTAAACTATTCAACAACTATTGGTGTTAGGCAAGCATGTCAACACCGAAGTTGAAAACCTGTGTAGTCAGATTGGTTTTAAATCTAGAGGTTTGCAAAACTTACTTACATATGTGACAGAACGCAAACCTGAACGGTAAAGCGTTACTGTAAAAGCGGCGCGTCTCACCCAGTCCTCGAGGTGACCCTCGAGGACTGAGGAAACGCCTAGCGCAACGCCCCATGCCCTGCCCCCAGCAGCACTAGCTAGCGGCAGCCCCTTAAGCCGGTGCAACCCCCGAGCACTGGCACTCTCTGCTTTGCGCTCGCCCATCTGGCTCGCGCAATTGCAGTCTCGACTCTCGTAGTCGAGCAGGGTGTCAGTTTTACATCGCCTCATGCGCACTCGAGCGTCACGAGACACTTCCCCCCGTTCTAAGTCGCCGTCTAACATCATGCAGCCTGAGCCGTCGTCCTCCGCCCCCGGAGTCGACCCCCTCCCCTCTGTAATCGAACAGCGTACCTCCGAACAGATTCAAAGCGCGGTTTCGGCCCTCGAACTCCGATTAGCTGAGCAGATTCAGGCGTCTAACACCGCCTTACTAGCCCAGCTCGAACGTTTAACAGGCCCGACCGAGCTTCCGAATCAACAGCAGTCCATTCCCCCTGACGCGACCATTGCGACTGAGGGTGGTAAGGCAGCCCCTGAGCAGCCTATCGACCTGCTGAACGACGACCCCGAGCTCCACGAGCCCGAATTCGTCGATTTTGCCTCCTACGGTAAAATCATTCCGGCCGGTTTGGAGCGACCCCCTCGCGACATCGACGAACCTCGTCTGTGGACGCTAACGGACGACACGGCCCGCTTCCTCAACGACCGGAAATCTCAAGCGGGGTACGACGAGTACCTCCACCTCGGGTGCTATGCCTTCTTCGACAGCTGCGCCAACGCGGCAATCAGCGAGGCTTTGGACACGCTGTCAACCGGACCTCCTCTACCAGCGGAGCAGGCGGCGGCCGTTGCCCTCATCCGAGCGGGTCATCGCACCCACACAGCGACGGAGGAGGCCGCCCGTACTCGACTGGGCTTCCTCCGCCTCACCAAGGGCGGACAAACGAGCTCGGATTCGGACCGAGTGTTCGCAGAACTTGCCCACGAGCGTTTCTGCCGCCCACGCCCTACCGCGGTCTCGAGCGCACTGGACGAGCTACGCCAAGCGTTCGTCGATCGGACCCTCGAAGTCAGCCTACATGCCGCCAGCAAAGCAGCTGCTGGAGCAGCGTTCGCTCGAGTCACGCCGGACAAGCCGCCCGGACAAGACGCCAAGGCCAAGAAGGCAGCCGCCGACAAGCGCAAGGCCGCAGCAGCAGCAGCAGCAGCTGCAGCGTCCGGGACTAAACCCATCGACGGAGCGAAGACCACCAAAAAATGATGGTGTGACCCGCCGCTCCGATTCCTGCTCCCCGTCCTCCAACTACATGCGTCACCGCGTGCGGCTAAGATGGCGGGAGTGGGAGCATATCGGCGCGAGCGGTCAAGTCGTGAACTGGATCCGCCATGGCGTGCGGGTCAAGTTCAAAAACGGCCTACGTCCCCGACCTTTCAACCACGGTGTCTCCATGAAGGACGCCACTCAACCTCAACTCGACTTCCTAGCTACGGAGCTTCCACGCTTCGAGGCCTGCGGAGCCTGGGAGCGCGCCTCCAACCCTCGCTACGTCTCCCGAATGTTCCTCGTCCCGAAACCCGGTATAAACAAGTGGCGGCTTATCATCGACCTCCGCGAACTCAACAGCTACTGCGCGGAGTTCAAGATGTCGTGCGAGACCCTCAAGCACTTACGCCACTTGTCCCGCCCAGGCGACTACTTCGTCTCCCTCGACCTGGCGGACGGCTACTACACGCTCGGCATTCGGGAAGAGGACCGCGACTTTTTCACGGTCAACTACCGCGGCGAGCTGTGGCGCCTCGCATGCCTACCAATGGGCTGGTCGGGGTCGGCTTACTATTTTTGCAAGCTAACCCAGGTGTTCACAAACTACTTGCGTCGGGCGCCTACCCCGATGACCGCCGGCTCCGAGACGCCATACAAACCGTCACGACGTTTCCTCCGCAACGTCCGATGGCGCGGAGTACGACTGCTACCTTACATGGACGACTTCATGTTCATGGCCAGTTCGTACGACGCAGCTCTACTGCTACGCGACCGCATCGAGACCCTCCTCAACCGGCTAGGCCTCCAGCGCAATCCCGACAAAGGCTTGTGGCAGCCCACCCAAGTGGGCACCCACCTCGGCATGACAGTCGACCTCCTCAAAGGCGAATTCCGAGCCCCGATCGACAAGCTACAAGCCCTCGCGAAACAAGCTTCAGCGTTACTCGGCCGCGCAGCTACTTCCGCTCGGTGGCTACCCGCCAGACAACTCGCAGCGTTTGCTGGCAAGGCACAGTTCCTCTACCTCGCCATCGCACCAGCCCGCTTCTTTCTGCGCGAACTACACTGCGTGCTGGCTACGCGAACTGGATGGGGCGGACGTGTACGGATGACACATCAATTACGCCGCGACCTCGAGTGGTGGCGCACTGTGCCCAACCAACACAACGGCCGCTCCATCTACAAACCGATCGAGACCGCGTACCTACACGCCGACTCAAGTGGTTACGGGTGGGGCGCCGTCCTGAACGACAACCCTGCCTACCAAGCCCGCGGGTTTTGGTACGACGACGACCGCCAGCAACACATCACCTGGAAGGAACTCCGCGCCGTTCGTCTCGCGATCGAGTCCTTTTTGCCACAACTCCGAGGCCGACACGTCCTACTACACGAGGACAACACAGCCGTCGTGGCTACGCTCTCCAAGTTGACTACGCGCTCACCGGTCATGATGACCGAATTGCGCAGGCTCTGGCACTTACTCGACGTCAACGACATCCGCATCCGGCCCCGCTACATCCGATCAGCGGCGAACATCTGGGCCGACAGCTTAAGCCGGGAGCTCGACCGCGACGACTGGCAGCTCAACCCTCGAATATTCGACTACCTTCAGTCAACGTGGGGACCACACTCCATCGACCGCTTCGCGTCAATGGAAAACGCTCAACTCCCACGTTTCAACGCCCGATGGCGCGACCCCAAATGCGAGGACGTCGACTGTCTACACCTCCCGGACACCGCATGGCAACGAGAGATAAACTACTGCAACCCCCCGTGGTCAGCCCTTCCCGACCTCTGTGCAAAACTACGCCAATCAGGAGCAGCGGCTACCGTCATCGCCCCGTACTGGCCTCACGCACCGTGGTTTCAAGACCTCCACAGCTCAGCCGTCGAGACTATTCACTACCCCCCGTCGCGAGACCTGTTCTTTCCCGGTCGGCTAGGCTCACGCGAGGGGGTCGGACGACCAGGATGGAGCGTCGTGGCTTTTCGACTGCCACGCCGGCCTGGCTCCACACCCGCAGGGGCGCAATAGGACGCACGCTACGGACTGCAAACGCCAGCCTCACAGACCTACGCGCAATGGTTACGCAAGCGAACAAGCCCACAAGGCCTGCCCGCTACACCTTACGGACACCCGACGCACACGCACCGTGGACTGCTAGCATGACTACCGGACTGCGAAACCTGTTGGGCACCGACCTCATCGGTACCACTGCGCTACACCTGTTAAGCAGCTCCTTAGCCCCGACCACGTACGCCAACTACGACAGCGGCTTGCGTCAATTTGCCGCGTTCTGCCACGAGGAAAATATTCACCCGCTACAGGCTACTACTCAATCGGTCGTTCGCTACACGGCCTGGTTGGGATTGCAAGGTACTGTCGCTGCCGCATCGCTACAGCAGTACTACTCGGCGATCAACAAGTTTTTCCGCGACCACCAACAGCAGCCTATCGCCGTCGGCGAACTCTTGGCCGACGCGCGTCGCGGACTCGAGATGCAACAGCAACGACTACAGGCGGCGGACTCGCGCCTACCGTTACCAGCTCCGCTCGCCCTCTCGCTACTCACCGCGGCCGCTACGCTCAGTACGCACCTCCAGTGGACTCCTACTTCCCGCCACCTCATCGCTCGTTTTCGAGCGCTGCTGGCAGTTTGCACTACCTATGCGTTCTTCTGCCGGGCCGAGTCGGGAGTAAGGTGTTTATCAGGCGACCTTGTCGTCGACCGACCTTCGCAGAAAATCTGGCTTTTCATACGCAAAGCTAAGGGCGATCAGAGACGCAGCGCGGTCGACAAGCCTATCCTTGCCATCCCAACTACTGCCAATCCGGTGCTGGCCGACCTACTGGAATATTATTGCACTCAGCGGACCGCCTACTGCAAGAAATTCTACAACAGCTCCCCTCCCGCCGCACTATGGAGCTTCGTACCTTACGAAAACTCCAGCGACTGGCAAGCAGCTGCGACTCTCTCCGCCTGGCTCCGCGACGCATGCGACGCCGTCGGCGCCACACCTCCGAGCGGATTTAAATGGACATCGCACAGCCTCCGTAAAGGGGCGGCCTCCGCCGCTAGTTGCATCGGGACCCCACTCCACGTCGTCAAATACATGGGTGGTTGGGCCAAGAACAGTTCTGTCACAGAAGGGAAATACATCGACCCTACCATGACCCCATCCCCAGCGGCTTGGCAGTACTTCGGCTGGCTCGTCCCCGCTAAACCGCTTCATCAAGACTAGGCTGCGCTAAACCTCCGGTTTATTACATACTGGCAAAACGTGCCCTCGGGTAAATAGTCAGATTGGTTTTAAATCTAGAGGTTTGCAAAACTTACTTACATATGTGACAGAACGCAAACCTGAACGGTAAAGCGTTACTGTAAAAGCGGCGCGTCTCACCCAGTCCTCGAGGTGACCCTCGAGGACTGAGGAAACGCCTAGCGCAACGCCCCATGCCCTGCCCCCAGCAGCACTAGCTAGCGGCAGCCCCTTAAGCCGGTGCAACCCCCGAGCACTGGCACTCTCTGCTTTGCGCTCGCCCATCTGGCTCGCGCAACCCACCCACCCAACCCATAATTAGCGCTAATCTTCCCCCAGGCCAGGCCTGTGGTGGTCTTTTGGCCAAATTGTAAGCAAGCTGACATCTTTGGCAAAACGTGCCCTCGGGTAAATTTGAATATGAATATAGCAGTTAGCCGTCATCCGGTGTGGTTAGACCTCATCCGAGTGTTGTCGGTGGATGTTGTCGAATTAAGCCCATAAATTTCCATGAAATTGTTTAAACTACACACGTCGTTCTTAGCGCCACGCTTGGGCATTGCTCAAGCGCTCGTACCAAGCTGCGTACTAATCCGTTTTCCATATAAGCGTATTCTGGGGGACTTGTTGGAGTGGGTTTGGAGGCGTGGGTGCCGTGTTCAATGCGCGAGGTTTGGTTTGTTGATGTGTGAATAAAGCATGGAAGTTCACGCCGTAGGCACGGGTGATATGTTTGGAATGCAAGCGAGTGAAAACGCACATGACGTACGTTTAGATAAACACTGCACGCTATAAATATGCGAGGGCGATTGGCGTGGGTGAAGGGTGAGGTCCAACTTAGCCGTTAGGGACGCATCACGTTGACGGTGGTGTTTTGAATGCTGGGGTATGTGCGTGTGCCAGCCACACCCGCCTCACACATGAGAAAATGAGGAACTCCAACGCTACGCTGAATTTTTGAACACGCAACACGCGGAGGCGATAAACGGCGCCTCACGCGCAGCGGGGGGGGGGGGGGGGGGGGGGGGGGGGTTGCGGCCCATGGCGCGGGTGAAGAACGCCGTGGCATGAGACGGCATCCCAACCAACGAGGAAGTGGCCTCCACACCGTCCGCGGCGGCAGATATTTAGCGCAAGACGTTGTCCGCGAGATGAGAGACTAGGACGGCGAGATAGAGGGACCTTACGGCGCCAAGCTAGGAGCCCATCAACTTGCCCACATGCAGTTGAAATTGAAATTTATTTTTACAACAATACCGAGTTAACGGATGTTGTCTCTTGGCGGTCCCTTAATCTGCCATATAGGGCGTTAGATTAGAGTATAGACGACGCCGTTAATCACCTTATCCAACCTCTCCTAATCTACATGGTCCTAATTGGGAGTACAATATCGTCAAATTCATATTGTTCACACGTTTTGTGTTTTTGTGTGTTTTTGTATGCTTATACTAATATGAAAAGTTATGTGTCGCTATAGCAGAATGGATTCCGGAAACACCGAAGCATCCACGACGCTCTGTCCTCCATCATCATGATGATGGAGGACGCCAAGCTCCACCACAAGGATTTCTACGTCATGTACGCCGACTTCAAGGGCGCCTTCAACGTAGCCAACCACCGCATCATGTACAAACACATGCGCCAACTCGGTATGCCCCCCACCTTCGTCGACACCCGCGAGCACCTCTACGGCGTCTCCTCCACCGAATACATTAGCCCGTACGGCCCCACCCCATCCATAGACATAAATCGTGGCACCTTGCAGGGGGACACCCTCTCTCCATTCCTATTTACCCTCTTCCTTGAACCCTTCCTCCGCTGGCTCACAGTGGGCAGCCGGGGATACCGACCGGGCCCCCATGCCACTAACGTTGACCCCAGAGAACCCACAGCTACCTACCCCGGCCACGGCTTCGCCGACGACCTCAGCCTCGCCACCGGCTCAACGTCCAACATGTCCATCCAGCTCCGGAAACTCTCCCTCTTCAGCGCCTATACATGTATGACCGTCAACATCCGAAAATATTGCATTACCGGCGCCCTCTGGCGCTAAGGCAACGCCCTCTCCCTTGCCAACATCACCCTACTTGCATCCCGCCTCTAAACACAATTCATCACCATTAACTCAAAGCATGCCCCCATCCCTTCCATCGGACCCTCGGACACATACCGCGTCCTCGGAGTAGAGCTCAACACCTCCCTCACCTTCACTAAGCATTGGCACGAACTAAAGCGCACCACCGCATCCCTCATCACCGCCCTCTCCACCTCCCCACTGATACAATCCCGCAGACTACGCGTCATCCGAGGGCTATTAATCGGCAAGCACTTCACCCTACAACTCGGCCTCTTCAGCGACGCCCAATTGGACATCCTCGAAGGACAAATCTGCCGGGCACTCCGCTCCGCCGTCTCCTCGGTGCGTAACCTCCCCCGCACCGCCCTCCACCGCCCTACCTCAGACCTCGGCTATGGCCTTCCTTCCCTTAAGGCACACGCCACACAAGTCACAGTCTGCCACCTCCACAAAATCATGAACACCCCTGGCTATAGAGGCCAGATGGCTCGACCACACATTCACACCATATTCACCACATACACCCACTGGCCCACTGAATCCATCATGACACGCAACTCCCCACACACACTCCGATGCATGGTACGAGCCCAACGCGACGCATGCACCATGTTCCACAACATCCCTCCACTCTCCCTCACCAACCCCATTGCCTCCACACTCCGCGACCACTTCACCCGCCAAGACAACGCCCTCCTCGCTTCACTCCGAGACAGAGCCCCCTACATCACCGACCCCCACTCTTACAAACAAGCATACTGTGAATTCACTCCCCGCAAAACACACGCATCCCTCCTCCCCCGCCTCACCCCCCTTTGGAAACACAACATCATCACATGGCCACAAGTCCTCCTCGGCGCCACCTCCTCCTCAAATCCTGCAAATCCATCTCCACACACACGGGGTCACGGGGTCCACCACCTCACTCCTAGTCCCCATCCGCCTTCTCGCCGCAGTCCTAACCGAGCCCCTTGACACCATCCACAACCGCCTCCCCATCGCACACCTCAACCCCAAACACGCATCCCCCCCACCACCATCTACCCCTCATGGCTCCTCCTCCTTTCCCCCCACCTTCCCCGCTCCCCCACCACCCTGTCATCCGGCATCCATCCCCCTCGCACAAGGACCCCCTTTCCGTGGCACCCACCACACACATCGACATTGAATATCTCTCACCTTCAGACCACCACTACCCTCCCTAGGACGTCACACGCATCATTTCAAAACACAAGGACACAGAATACGGCCAAACCCAATACATGGTAGAATGGGCCCCGGAACACCTCACGGAGTGGGACATCTATCTCCAACTTGACGACGGCTTCCGCCTCACCTCCTCCACCCCCACATCGGTGTGCCTCCCCACCCCCTCTCCCACTACATGCTCCATTTGTCATGAACCCCTAAACACATACCCCACCTCCACTTGCTGCACGTGCCCGCACTTTGCCGTCCATTCCCATTGCCGCCCCGCTCAGGGACCAGTCGCGTGGCAATGCGATTGGTGCGACCACGGCCAACACCACGACCTCACCCGCCTCCACGAGGTCCAGTGGGCCCCTTGCCTACTGCTCCACGACACCATCGGTGAGACCCCCTCCGGCCCCACCGCCCTCGCCGCATTTAACTCAGGCTTTGTCCCCTCCACAACATCCATCCTTCCCGTCCCCGGACCCCCCCCCCATGGACGCACCCCCTCATCAAATTCAACCACGACCCTATCCACCCCGACCTCGACATGCTTCCCGCCGGCAAATTCACCATACACGCCCACTCAACACTACATGACACCACCATCCTTTGCACCCCCGACGGCCGCGCGGTCACTACCCTCGACGGCCCCCGCGTCCGTCACTTATTTCAACTCTTTCGCCCCGACCTCACGCAACACGCGTTCGACGAGGAGGTCTACCACCTCATCACTCGCCTAGGCTCCCGTTCAGAAATCCACTCACCCGCACCCGCCACCACCACACGCAACATATGGGCCACTAGAGAGGACATACACACAACACTCCGCAACACATTTCACATCCAAACAAAACTCTATTCAAACCCCCTTAACAAATCACTCCACTCTCACACCTACCACTCACTCTACCCTTAGGACATAGTCTTCTCATCTCGCGGCAGCAACGCCCCACACACATGGCACGGCACCAACATAGCCAACCAAGAGTACGACCACGAGTGCATGCGCCGCGCCATGGAACACGCAATCATCAGCGCCCACCACACAGCCTCACACACACCCAACGCCACCATCCTCATACTCCCTCGATGGGAAAACACACCATACAGACATTCCAAATACATCGACTCCCCATACACCCACCATCTATACACCCTACCCAACGACGCAAACACCTTCCTACCCCCCGACCAACACACAGGCATACCCACCCCCACCCCATTCGGCACACGGTGGATGGTCGACATCTACCTCGTCGCCAACCCCCTCCCACTCTCCACCTTACCCTCACACACCGCCATGACCGCCCTCCACAATACACTCGAGTCGATATACAACACACACCTCCCCAACCCCACCATCACCATCCCACCTCCACACATCTTCGACACATACTCACCCCACTCCGCAGGCATCTACCATCTCCCCCCCTAACCCCTCCTACCCACTTACTTGCCTCCTCCCGGAACGCACGACACTACCATACTCCCCGACCAGAGGAAATCTTGCATGGAACTGGCACAATTTCGTATACACAGACGGCTCCAAGAAGGGGGGCACCTCCCCCCTCGGAGCAGCCGCCACCCACCCCGCCTCGGACACCCGCATCAAAGTTTTGGTGACCTCTACCCCTCCCTCACACACCATCAACCGCGCTGAATTAGCAGGCATGGACATAGGCCAGTTAGGCCTCCAACTAGGCCACACCCACCTCCTTACCCAGCCTTCAGCCTACCGATGCTCTCGACCGGATCTAGTTGCTTAAAACCGACCCGCGAAAATTCGGCCCGTGCGTACTTTACAAATTATTAGTGTTATTGTTTTTTCCCGAGGCAACGCCGCAACGCTCACCTAACTTAGCGAGGAGCTTACCTTTCCCACGGCGAAAGAGGGGAGTCAACACGAGCAGCGCCCGGCTATGCTTTGCGCGCCTACACGCAACCTTGTTGGCTTTGCTTCTCCCTCGCCGGTCGCTCTCATGCGTCGGCTTATTCGCCCGTGGACAGTTTTTCCCGCTATATGTTAGACTGGTACATTACGCAGTACATTGAGAACCGCTTCATATCGGCAATTCGCCGGTAGCGGCACGTTCATGTGAGCGCATGTCGCTACACCTACCCGGCCCGAGACACACGCTACAAGTACTACACCTTCGACCAAGATGGCACCTTCCTCGACGCAAGCTAGGACGACGTCAAGACCTCAGCTACCTTGAGGGGGGCTATTAGCGCTAGCATCCCGTTGCCTAGTGCTTTTGTGGCGGTTAGCCTCTGAAAGCTAAACGCTAGCACAAATCTGTTCTAGTCTGTCTAGCTCTGTGTCGTAAGATTGCAAATGATGTTGTCGAGAGGCAATTGATAAAAGATGTTTCACTGCTGTACTTGGGCAGTAGATGTTGTAAGTGAACAAAGGAATTGTTAAAAGGTTCTGTCACCTCCCTCTACTGCACTGGGCTTAAATAGGTTTCAGCCCAGACTAGTTACGCCTGCAAGCTTCGCTTACGTGTCAGGCGCTAGTGCTGCTCAACCGTCGTCATCCGCCTCGAGACGCGGCCTGCCCAGCATTGGGTCTCACGACGCGGCTCCTTCTGCATTGGAGAGCTCGCTCTGGCGCGTCATCTGGCTGGTTAGATTAATTATGCATATCTGTACGTACCGGGAGGTACTGGTCGTACTGTAGCATCAGCACCTTTACAATATTGCAGTAGCGACGTACCCACGAGTATACGTCCGTCCTGTGGAAAAGCACGAATTGATATCCGTAACGAGTACCTGTACAATGTCCTGCAATGTACTGTTGCAGGACTGTACTCGTCACACTCGTACCCTCCCCCTCTTGACAGATCAATGAGGCCGCCGCGAGGCAGACCTCCGTGGTTCTTGGCTCCTTTACTGAAGCAATTACTGGGACTCAGGAATACGCGCTGGGTGAGCGTGCATGAAGTCAATGTACGCCTGAGTCTTGGCGAACTTGCGCCATTGGGGCGTCTCCAAGAATTCTTGTAACGCAACTGTTCGATGCACCTCGTTCAAACGGTGCCAGACATGTGGAATGTCGTCATCACTGAAGTGCGTCATGAAGAGCAAATATTTGCCTCGTCGTCCAGGTAACGACTTGATGCACACAGCAGAGATGTGAGAGACGTCGAACTCCTCGTCGTCTCCTTCAGGGACAGTCACCGGGACAGCTGGCCGTAGCAGAGTGGTAGAGCAGGGTCGTAAGTTGTTAACATGGAACACAGGATGTAAGCGTACTGTTGCTGGTAGTTTCAATCTGTAACTGTGTTTTCCAATCTGCTCTTCCACTGGAAAAGGGCCAAGCTGTCTGTCTCTGAGTTTCCTGTTTGGTTGTCCTCTGAGAAAAAGATTTGCTGTGACGACTGACACCTTGTCTCCCTTAGCGAAGTGTGGCGCTGTAGACGGTTCTGTGCGCGTTTGCATTTCGTCCTTGTGTAGCTGTAACACTGAGCGTACCAGGGTGTGCACTTCCTGTAACAATCTCAACCGTTCTGTTGCATCTTGCGAAATTGGAATTGATGGTCGCATGCTGAAGAGCAGGTCAGGAGGCTCCTCAGGAGAAAAACCAAAGTTAGCCTCGAACGGTGTGTGCTCAATTCCGAGTGCACGCGAAGCGTTGTACGCAAACTCCACTTGCGGTAGAAGTGTCGACCAGTCAGAGCCATCATAGCAACAGAAGCAACGAAGAAGCTGCTGAAACGTGCTGTTCACGCGCTCTGTCAGTCCGTCTGTTTCTGGGTGTCGGCTGGTAGACATGTTCAGACGCGTTCCAAGGCGTCTCCAAAGTGTCTGCCAGAAGGCGCTGACAAATTTCGGGTCGCGATCGCTGATCAGCACACGGGGCAGTCCATGTAAGCGGTAGACTCCCTGTAAAAACAAAGTTGCAGTTTCTTCGGCAGTAATCGACTCTGTGCATGGCAGAAAATGGGCCATTCGAGTTAGATGGTCTACTACAATCAGCACACTGTTAAAGCCGTTGCTCTCAGGCAAGTGTGTCAAGTAGTCAAGACCAACTGTGTGCCACGGTCTGGGTGGAACAGGCAATGGGTAAAGAGTCGCGGCCATCTGCGGTTGAATCTTCGCTCGTCGGCACACGACGCAGCGTTCACAAAAATCTTTCACGTCTTGGCGGATTCGTTTCCACCAGAATCTGTCGAGTGCTTTAGCAAGAGTGCTAGCAACTCCTCTGTGACCGGCTGACGAACTTTCGTGCAGCTCTGCGATCAATCTCAGTCGGAGCTCAGAGTTCTGTGGAATACAGAGGCGATTGAGACGCCAAAAGTACCCGTCTCTGGCTTCTATCCGGCTGTCTCTTGTCCACTCACCATCGTCCCCATAAAACGAATCTCGTGAGAACCCCTCGCGAATGAGATCAGCGAACTCAGGGCTCAGCTGCAACGCTTCGTTCAGAGCTCCCTTGCGATATGCAAGTGTCATTGAGCCCACAAACGGTTGCAAATCCCGCAGGTATCTTGCTTGCCGCTTGTTCAGCCTGTTGTTCGGTTGCCTGAGCAGGTGCCGCAGTGTGTCGTGGTCTGTTACGACAAGGAACTTAGAACAGCCTTCAAGATAGCACCTCCAATGCTTGACAGCTTCGCATACGGCCAAAGCTTCTAAGTCGTACGCAGAGTAAGTGTTACCACGCTCAGCTGGATTCAGCTTACGCGCCCAGTAAGAGACTGGTTGAAGACCGCCTCCTTGGTCTTGCAACATGACTGCTGCAATCCCCACTGTTGAAGCATCTGTAGCTACGGTGAACGTCGCGTCCGAGCCGACCTCCGGAAGGATCAGGCATGGCGCGGAAATGAGCCGTAACTTGAGAGTCTCGAAGGCTTCCAAACAGGCAGGCGTCAGCGTAACCTTCTGTGGCTGGGACTTCCGCAGTAAGTCCGTCAATGGAGCCGTAAGGTCGCTAAAATGGTGTATAAATCTCGCATAGAAGTTGCAGAACTGTACGAAACTGCGAACCTCCTTCTGCGTCTTGGGCACTGGCCAGTCTGCAACGGCCTCGACTTTCTTTGTGGAAACCGAAATTTTCCCGGCTGACACAGTGTAGCCCAGATACTCCATTTCTTGCAATCCGAAAAAGCATTTCTTAAGGCGTAATTTTAGCCCTTCCTCCTTGAATCGCTGTAGCACTAGACGTAGGTGCTCCAGGTGCTCTTCCAGAGTTCGACTGTAGATACAGACGTCATCCAGGTAGACTGTCACGAACTTATGTAAAAAGTCGCGAAGTATGTCATTCATCATCCTCTGAAATGTAGCTGGTGCGTTACACAGCCCAAACGGCATGGCGACCCATTCCATTAAGCCATCAGGGGTCTGAAAAGCCGTCTTGTGAACGTCGTGATCACGCACTCGAACTTGCCAGAATCCAGAAGCGAGGTCGAGGTGTGTGTAAAAATTCGCGTCCTTAAGTTCGTCCAGTGTGTCATCCACTCTTGGAAGTGGGTAAGCGTCCTTACGCGTAACCTCGTTAAGGCCACGGTAGTCAATGCACAGTCGTAGCGAGCCATCAGCCTTTCGCACAAAAAGAATTGGCGAGCCGAACTCACTGTAGCTGGGGCGTATCAAACCAGCTTCCACTGCGTCTTTGAGCTGTCGATTAAGCTCAGCGCGCTCTGCCGGTGACAGTCGGTTCAGACGTTGACGTCGCATCGGGCCAGTTGTGTCAATGGGGTGATCCCACTGTCGGCTTACTGGCGGAGAGTCGACAGGTTGCAGTAACTCCGGGAAGTCTTCAAAAAGTAACGACCGGAAGTTGTCACGTTGTTCTGCTGTTAGTTCCTCTCCAGTGTGAAAGTCCGTTGATTGGTCGGCAGCTGACGTAAGTTCGATGACGTAAAAATCAGCATGACGTCCTCTGCTGCGGCGCGTCTTGCGCATGAGTTTTTGAACTTTCGTAGATGACAGTAGCAGACACTCAGGGCGTCGTTCCTCGAGTGTAGTCTCCACAGCTGTACCGTCCATCAGTGTAAAAATTCTGGTTGTACCAAATTGTAAAGAGGCCTGTTCGTCATCAAGCCATGGTAAACCCAGGATTAAATCAGCTGTGCGTAAATCACGTAAGACATAAAAAGTCCGGTGAAACTCGTGTCGAGCCAGCTCAAAAGTGACGTCGCAGACTGTCGTAGAAGTCACTCGTTGTCCATTAGCGAGTCGAACCGGGGTTTTACTCGCAGACTTCCGAGTCTGTAAAGCAAAGCGTCGTACAAAGTCCTCTGACACAAAATCAAGTGTCGCAGCGCAGTTCACTAATCCAGAAATTTGGTGTCCGCCATCAGGAGTTTTCACAGTCAGCTCAGCTCGAATTAACGGGCGAGCTTCCGTGAGGTCAGTCAGTAGTGCTGTAGCTGGCGAGGAAAATTGTTGCAGCGTAGCGATGGACTGTTCCGAGTCGTCTGTTGGTACAGGTACCGAGTCGGGTTGATCAGGGGCTGTAGATTTCGAAAAGTCGTTAAACGCACAATCTGCGTCGACTAACCACAGCTGTACAGGCCAAGGGGCTGGAGCAACCACCTCCTGTTGCGCTGGGTTCTCCAGTGACTGACGTGTAAAAAGCTGTGTCCTTGCTGGGAATTCTTGATAGAGTTTCCAGTGCTTAGTCACCTGAGTAAATTTCGCCCACTTCGGTAGTACAAATACAGCCATCGTAGATGTCGGAGATGTTCGACGACAATCCTCAAAATGCTGCGCAATCTGCTCAGCTAACTCCCATGGTGGGTTGATGAACACCCTCTCTCCTGTTAAGTCTCTGTCTAGAATCGAGTCACTCGGCGAACAGTGAGGTAAGTCACCGTGCGAGTTAAGACCTTCATCATCAGCACATCCCTCCAACGTGAAGTTGAATCGTGCATGCAGAGGGTCAAAGACTGAGTCAACCAGTTTCCAATCAACTGAACGTCTGGTTACAGGTTTACGACTCTGTCTCTGCTTAGTCTGACGACGACGACCTGCTACTTGCGTTACAGGTGTCGCAACTGTAGTCGATGGAGATGCCGAAGGTTTATCGACGACCTCTGTCGCTAGCAGTGTCTCAGAATGAACAGTAGATGTAGCCGGCTGCTCCAGTTCATTTGTAGAACAGCCTTGCCACCATCATTGCTTCTTAGGTTGCATTGGTGCCTTGCCCGATTTGCGATTGAATTAAAATCTTCGCGGCCGGATGTTTGACCACGTCCACCATTGTTGCCACCACGACCACCATTGTTACCACCTCCACGTCCACGTCCGCGGCCTCGTCCACGGCCACCCTTGTTACGTTTCCAGACGTTAGAGGCTTCCTCAAAAGGGTCTTCAAGGTTGCGCTTGCGAGAGGACTGGGCAGATGGTCCAGCAGCAGACCTTGCATTGCCTAGTTCCGGCGAGTCTGTCACGACGTCATTCAGAAAGTTTTGTAGCTCCACGAGCGTAATCCGGTAACCTAGTTGAGCTCGGTGTGATCTAGCCAGTCTCTGGAGGTCCACGTTTGCAAGGGCAGTAATGAAGCGTACACACTGTAGCTCAGCTGTCAGGTCTTGACGAGAACGACGTAAGTAGTCGTTGTACTTCTTAGTAAAAAGCGCGTAACTCATCGTGTTGCTCTGCGTAAAAGTTAGCAAAGCGTTAATTGCGTCGTCTTGAATGTTCGGAAGAAACGTAGACTTGCGTATCTCCGCAACAAGCTCGTTGTACGTAGATGGAATTGGAGGCTGATTTTTCCGGTTCAACCACCATCCACCAAGGAGTCCAGAAAACTGTGAAGTAACCCAGAACACTGCATCGTACGAGTCAGCTGCAATCCCAAGCATTACAAAACGCTGAGGCTGAGCTTCGAGCCAATCCTCCAGTACAGGTGGGTCTTGACCATTCTGGTACGGTGAAGTAATAGCAGCCTTACGCTGAGTCTCCGTAAGAGTCACAGATAGTCCAGCAAAGTTTTGGGTAGGCATCGGCGTTCCCATTCGTAAATCTGTAGGTCCCACTCCAGTCAGTCGGTTGATGTGTCCAACAATCAGCAGCCAGACAGAACCAGAGTCGACCGTTGTAAACCGGGGGTACATGTGGAGCTGTCTCGGGATAGACGTGTCTTCATGCATGACTGGAACATGTTGTGTCATTGCTCGATAGAAAGATTCCCACTGAGTCACGTAACCAAAGTGAAGTAATTCACTCTTGTGCTTCTTAGCACGAAGTAACCCAGTCTGTGCAGGCGTAAGTGTCAGACCGTCAATGTTGATGGTTTCCGGGACGACGTAAGTGCCATCCGGATTAACTGTCGACTGTGCCAAAACAACCTGCTCGACCTGAGCAGGTGTACGTAAGTTGTTCGTAGCAAACAGGACAGGAATAGACGCAGAGTACACGTAGACAAGCTGTCGTCCTTGAGGTAGCGTAACGTTAACAGGTTCACCACTCAACAGCGTCAAATCATCCGGTGTCAAAACAAGACCGGTCTCCTCGTGTAACTCGCGAATAGCAGCGTCGACAGGCTCTTCGTTAGGTAAGACAGAGCCAGCAGGGAACCAAGTTCTACCAGTACGAGGCTCACGCTGAAACACCAACTTCAAATCCGACGATTTAGTTCCTCCGACGTGAATTACCAAAACCACGTAATGTCCAGCTCCGAGAGAAGCCATCTCGACTCAAGCAAACAACTTCGAGCAGATCAACAAGCAACGAAAGCGTGCGTCGACCAAAGAGCTCCGAAACCAGTGTGGCGGTTAGCCTCTGAAAGCTAAACGCTAGCACAAATCTGTTCTAGTCTGTCTAGCTCTGTGTCGTAAGATTGCAAATGATGTTGTCGAGAGGCAATTGATAAAAGATGTTTCACTGCTGTACTTGGGCAGTAGATGTTGTAAGTGAACAAAGGAATTGTTAAAAGGTTCTGTCACCTCCCTCTACTGCACTGGGCTTAAATAGGTTTCAGCCCAGACTAGTTACGCCTGCAAGCTTCGCTTACGTGACAGGCGCTAGTGCTGCTCAACCGTCGTCATCCGCCTCGAGACGCGGCCTGCCCAGCATTGGGTCTCACGACGCGGCTCCTTCTGCATTGGAGAGCTCGCTCTGGCGCGTCATCTGGCTGGTTAGATTAATTATGCATATCTGTACGTACCGGGAGGTACTGGTCGTACTGTAGCATCAGCACCTTTACAATATTGCAGTAGCGACGTACCCACGAGTATACGTCCGTCCTGTGGAAAAGCACGAATTGATATCCGTAACGAGTACCTGTACAATGTCCTGCAATGTACTGTTGCAGGACTGTACTCGTCACACTTTTGTACAAGGTAGCTATTTGTCATCCTACTACTTAGTGTTATGCAACTAGCGGTTCTCTATTCCCTATTAGTGGCGGCCGGCCGGCCCTGCCGGTGCCTTCGCCGGCAGCCATCTCTCTACTCTCACTTCTCTAGTCACCACACCCGGCCCCCTTGTGAGGCCGGCACGACCTACGTGTAACTATCCGTTCCCGATTCCGACTGTTCCTTCCGGATAAGACGGTACGTATGACCTAGCGATTCGGACTCGTAAGCATTAATCATATTGGCGAGGTTCGCATTGAATGAAGCATAGTGAGCATGTTCAACGTCGAGCTCGAGGGACGGTGCGTTAAGCCCCACAAACTCCGCGGACGGGTTAAGGTAGCGCTTTGCACAATTCAGTTGATCGAGTGTTTGTACGTCATGAGAAACGCCCAAGATTCGGAAGACTGCATTACGAACGGCCCTATATACACTAGCAAGGTACAAACAGCATATATCAGGGAGAGCGTGCGGAGCACGAGCCCATAGCGGCGTACCGCACACGTGATCATCAAGCGAAAACCCGCATGTGCTCCTCCGAATTCCGACGTAGCAAAGCAAACGATCTTGTCCAATACGAGCTGATGAGCCTCCACGGTGTCTTGCAGCCTAGAGAAAACATAATTCTCACTGTGAGATACCGGAGGGCCATCCGTCATCGAGAAGTCCATCGCCAAAGGGGCTCCTAGGGTACTTGTGCCCGTAACAATGGGGTCCTTATCCCGTATCACCTCAACAATTTGAAGGGCCGTATCCGGGGGTACCATGCACGAGGATTTGACTGATTGAACCCTCGAGTATAATTTCCCGAATTCCTCCGTAGCCACCGCAATCACAGTCGGGACAAAAGGCGTTTTAATCAAATAGTTTCCATCGTCAGAGAAGGCTTGGGTGACCGATGAGCCCTTGCACCCCCTCGATGTTCTGGACGAGGGGGTGCTAATCGCCAAGTTGGAAAAAAGCGGGCCAAGAGGATCTCCTTGCCGGGCACCCGTACGAGACTCAACCGTGCCGAACACAAGTGAAGCACCGTTGGGGTCGAGATAATACACAGTGGAGTCCCGTTCATACATCATCTCAACCAACGGGATAATAGGATGCAAGTCAAGATTATTGTACAACTCCGCAAAGAAACTCTAGGGAAAAATGGTGTTGAAGGCGTTTTCCATGTCCAAGCTTAGTAAGCTATAATCAGGTTTAGTCGGTAAGCCTATACGAGTGGTACATATGGCTCGCTCAATACTAGCTTTGGCGAAAATCGATCGTTGTACGGGGCCCAAGTAGCTGGCCGCAACAATCGTTGTCCGCGTAATGGCGTGACAATGAGCTAACCGTGACATGACGCAGCTAGCAACAAGCGGCCGACTTTTAGGAGACTCACCCCGAAAGCGAGTGGCGTCACGGTCGACTCCCGTCTCATTGCGAAGGGCCAACCCGGTCGCAGTCGCTAGGAAGGCTACCAAAGCATAGGGAATGTTGCCAACCGGATAGAGGTTAACCAACTTACGCCATGCCGGAACATATAAGTCACGGACATGCTCCCATCGCCAGCCATCAATATGAGGTGCTTTTCTCGGGACAATGAGCATAGAGTCCTCCCACATTTGAAGGCTACCACGGTCATCTAGATAGGTGAGGGGAGGGCGCACAAGAGGGAGGGGCAGGGGGTCGGGGAGATCACAATCGGGGTGGGGAGTACTAGGCGGGGGATACAACCGCTGGAGAGCAGCCAACGCCGCGTCGGCGTCCTCCACCATCCCAAAGTCGGCTCCGTTCAGGGCCATACGGGCCCGTTGCAACTGGCCAACTTCCACAAACTCATGGGCTCGATGGAAGGCAGCACGTCGTCGGAGCTCACCGCCTTCGGAGAGGTGAGTCGGTGGGTGTTGCTTCTCCCGTTGAGTGGGCCGGGCCCGACTACGGCGAGAGCCGCCATCACCCCGGCCCCGACGACTAGAGCGTCTAGACACATAGCCCCCCGGGCACGCACGAGCAAGCACACCTCCATCCCGAATACCACGTAGAAAGGTTTCAATGCCCGTGAGTCCATTTTCAACGGATGCGGAGAACCAAAGACGGACTCGACGTTGGGCAAAGGAGGAGACGCGGGCACATGTCGCAGCCGGAAGCGGACGGAGGAGGAGGTCGCCAAAGAGGTGAATTGCGGCGGCACGAGCGTCCGATGAGGGAAGGGAGGTTGCATATTCGAGGGTGTCTTGTAGAGCAAAACTAAGTTCATCTCTCGATGTCGCAGAAACACCGGGGCAGTAGTAATATGTATGAGCCGCAATATAGGCAAGCGACATGGTTATTATCGGAGCACCATGAGGCAAGAACACCAACGCGAGGGGGGGGGGGTAGGAGAGCAACATGTGCGGCATAAGACGAGGGCGCAAAAGTTTGTCCATGAGGCAACTACGGGGGTCCATCAGGTGGAGATGATGGTGGCGTGCATGGATGCGGGGGGGGGGGGGGAGTCCATTGGAGGTAGGGGGAATAGGGGTGGCAACTGCTTGGAGGGGGTAAGGTCTAAGGTGCGACGGACGGGGGCAACTAGCACGGTCGAAAGAGGCCAATGGAGAAACGGGAGCGGGAGGGGCCACACAATTGGGGCATGGGGCGGACAAAGGACGAGCTCGGGTGGAAGACATATGGTGGGCGCCCGAAGCATATAGGGAAAAGGTCGGAGAGGAGGTCACAAAGTGGCGAGCTTGGCGACGGTGGGCAGGAGTGGAGGGGGCATTTCCAGTTATGGGCATATTATTGTGCCTAGCGGAGTTAGAGCGTAATTTGCGGCCAACAAACCGTATGCAACACGGGGCGCAAGTGCAACATCCCCCCCGCGACGGGGACAGAACACCCGATACACGTAAGCCCGGGTCTGACCCAGAAGCATACTCATGGTCACCATTGGTAGTCGCAATCCCACTAGACACACACACACACACACACACACACACACACACACACACACACACACACACACACACACACACACACACACACACACTACTACTACTACACACTACTGCCACCACACACATTTGGTACACCACAGACTTGCCGCCCACCAGTACGAGTACACGCAGCTTGCCACTCAACATCACCCGCATCATTAACTACATTGTGCCGCACACCAACAAAAGCACGAGCACTAGTATCAGCACATGCAACTCTCTGCCAACATGAGCAACAAGTCGCCCCATCCAGCACTAGCCATTGCAATAGTACCACCAATAGCAATACAACTACCACCAGCAACCCCTTGTCTACCAACACCAGCAACATGAGCGACCGGCCACCAACTAACACTAGCAGCTGCCACTACACTACCATCAACATCAATTGTAGCACCACCAACTGCAACTCTGCCTACGAGCACCGGCAACATCAGCCGATCGTTGACCAACACCCGCACAACCCGCACAAGCACCACTAGAAACACCACCCCAAGCTGCGGCTATGTGCCCACGGGCATTAGCGGAAGCAACTGGGCGCGAGCTAGCACTAGCATGTGCAACAACAACAAATTTGAAATTTGAAATTAAACACTCCAATACCAGTAAAACTGGTTGGAGTCTCTGGCCCCCCCCTTATGCTATGCCTAGCTGGACTTAGAAGCGTGAGGTAGACCGTTGAACCACTAATCCCAACCTCTCAAATGGCAGTAACGATACCGTCTAAAACATACCCGTATCTAGGTATTTATTATTTTCTGATCTATATGTAATTTTTTCGGATACATTATGAAATAAAAAATGTCGGTAGTCTCCACGTTACGCGGCCTGCTCAAGCCGCTGCGGGGTCGCTGATCAGCAAGGCTGTTCAGCTTGAGCTGGTCGAGACGAACCTGCTTGACCTCGGCTCCTGTGCGACTCCGGTCGTGCCGGAGCTTGGGGGGAAAGGCGGGTGAAAATCCCCCCTCGCATAGGTCGTCGTCGGTCCCGCCTCGATCCGCACCCAACCCCGCCCGAGGTATTAGCCGCTCCTCTCGACGCAGCTCGCCACCTAGCCTAGTCTTCTCTCCTCCTTCGGGGGCTGAGAAGAGAAAATAACTAGGCTGCAGACGGTGTCCGGCTCGCTCTCCTGCCCCCGAGCCAGATTTTCTCCTGTCCCCTGTCCTTTTCCCGCCTGTTTCCAACACCTATCTGATCGCGCTGTGGCCGTCCGTGCCCTCCCCCAATGGTTTACGTTGTTAGGGGGCCGCCTTTACGGGCAGTGTGCCGTTACGATAACCCTAGGCACACTGCCTGAGGCAGCCTATCGATAACTGGGTACCGACTAGGGAAGGGGTTGGAAGAACACATGGATCGAGTCGCCGGTCCTCAAAAGATGGTGGGTACGGAATTTTTTCCAAAAACCCCCCGTACCGGGCTTTTCCGGCGGCGGGCGATCCTAGGGACCGCCGCCGCCAGACCGTGCCGCTCCTCCGGCTGCGACCAACCTCCGTCATGCGTAGCAGCAGGCCTCGCCCCCAGGGGAGACCTAAGACTCTCGCAGGGCTGGCGACTCCTAGCGAGCGCCGTCCCTAGCGCTGCTTCCCAGCTGTCCGCCGCCAGCTCCAACACCCTCGTCCCTCCGCTGATCCGTCCGTACCCCTTTTCGCCAAAAAATATTTCGCCAACGCCGCCCCCGCCCCATCGTCGGGAGAGTATCCGCGAGTATTTAGTCGCGGAAAAGACATATCGGACTGGCCGAGCGGGAGATCCCTGTGCTGGTGTACGAATATTATGTTTTTCCAAAACCCTCCGTACATGGCTTCCCGACAGCTGATGATCCCGCGGACTGCAGCTGTCGGTACCTCGTTCAGCCCCCGACCGTGCCAGGCCTGGCACGGCTATGGGGTTACCAGCGCCCACCGCGTGGAGGTAGAGGTAGGTGCCGACGGGCCTGCGAGCGCACCCCCCTCCGGGGCCGCCGCCGCTGCGCCGCCGGCGGGCGCCGCAACAACAACAAAATATGCAGTAGCACCGCCAACCGCAAAACTCTGCCGACGAGCATCAAGAGCGGCAACTAATAGCCAACCATCGCCATGACTTCTAGAAGCACCACCACCATCACCATCACTAGCACCCGGGCGCGAGCCAACCCCATGAGTTGGAGTTGCAGCACAAGCAGTAGGAACATCACAACCACTACCACTAGCTGCAACCCTCGGCCCTCAAGCACCGGCCGTAGCGACCGATCGCCGACACGCACAAGCACATGCCGAAGCACTACTAGGAGCAACATGACCATCTCTTTGCCTACTATCACCAACAATATCTGATGGCCGCGAACCAATACTAGCACCCGCTACAACACCCATAGGACCACCACCAGGGTCAGCAATCGGCCGCCAATGACCACCGCCAATACCAACAATTGAAGCAACACCGCATGCAAGTGTACCACCAGTAACAACACCAACACTTGCGACCCTCTCCTCAGGAATACTAACAACCCGCCGCCAACAAGCACCAACACATGCCACAACAATGCTAGCAACACGACCAGCAACAACGGCACCACGAGTTGCAATCCTTTGCCTACCGACATCAACAACAACAACCGGACGCCATCCAACACCCGTAATGACAATAGCGCCAACAATGCTAGCAACACCACCACCGGCAACATCTCTATGTCCACTAGTAGAAGCATCAGCAACTGCCAACAAACAAGCACTAGCAGCTGCAGAAACACCAACCGTAGCAAGACTACGACCAACAACTCCATAGGGAGCGAAAACAACACCAGCAACACCACCACATGTTGCAGCCCCATGCCCACTAGCATCACAAGCAACAACAAGCCGCCGACCATCAACTGCACCGGCATCACGAGCACCACCATCAACGGCCCCACCAATGGTAGCCCTATGCCCACCTACAATAACAGCTGCTAAAGTAGCCCGACGCCTACCATTACCATCACATGCAACAACATCAAGACCGCATGTAGCAACAACAACAACACCAACACCACGAGTCGCGGCCTTAAGCCCACCAGCATTAGCATAAACAAGAGCTAACCGCCAAGCAGCAACTGCACTTGCACAAGCAGCAACACCAACAACAGCCCCACCGGCAATAGCTCGATGTCCATCGGCACCAATAGGAACAACACCACTTGCAACATCATCAACAGTAGCACCACCACTCGCGGCCCTATGTCCACCAACATCAGTAGCAACAACCAACCGCCGACCAACATCTACAAGTGTAGTTGCATCACCACTAGCATCACCACCATAAAAGTCCCACTAGCATTGGCCCTATGCCCAACGGCATCAAGCAACAGCAAAAACAGCCGGACGACTATCAACACCAAGACATACGGCATCAACAACACCATTGGCACCGACACCCTCTCGCCGCCCAGCAACGGCATGTGCAACTCGCCGCTTATCAACACCAACAACATCAACCCCACACCCATGCCGACGCGCAACGGAACGACGGGCAGCACGGGTAGCATGCACACAAGTTGCACGCGCGACAGAAGCCCAAGAGCCAAAAGAGGGGGTAGAGCCGAAGTGGTCCAAAGAGGGCGTCGCGCAGGAGGACATAGACCGGCGCGGCTGCCCGGCGCAAAAATACGGACACGGAAGGTAGGGGGACACATATTATTCAACGCACGGACAGTAGCAAGGGCACGGCGAGCAACAAAGGCACGACGGGGAGGTCCAAACGCTGAGGACCGGGCGAAAGGAGTGAGAGGAGCGGGGGAAGCCAATCGGGACGACTCGGAAACAAGACGCGGAGGCCGGTCAACGGCCCATTAGCCGGCCATAAAAAGACCCGGGGAGCAGTGTAGAACCCCCGAGCCTCACGGCTACGAGCAAGAAGGAGGGAGGCAGTAGAAGGAGGGGGGGCGGGCAGCCTGAGCGCCCCCGATGGGAGATGAGGGGCGGAGTGGGCTGGGCGATTGAAAGCAAGCAAATATAGGAGAAAAAGGGATTTCAATATTTCATCCAATTGCTCGCCACCAGCATAGAGCTTCACCGCCAGCTAAGCTGTGAACCGCCATCATGCGACCATTCATCGTATTCATTATTGATATAAGGATAGTAATTGTAACATCTATCGGTCTTACATTTGAATTTTTCGATCGCTGTAGTGTCTCGAGGGACCTACGCCACGCTATTTATTCTCCGGGAATGACATTACTCCAAGCTAATGACCTCTTGGCGTTCTGCAGACCTTCCCCACCGGACTATATGAGGGTGACTTCGGGTACGGGTCGCGGGGCTTTGGCCCCCTTTTTCGCTTCACATGAGTCCAGTTTCAAGGTGCCATCCGATTGCTATATGATGGCAGCCCACCGGGTGCTTGGCTTGACTGCGGAGCGCGCCGCTCATGTTCGAAAATGCCCTCGGTGCAATGAGGCCCCTTCAGAATCTCGCGGGTATGGATCTTCGTCGACGGTATCGAGCATCTTTATGTCGGGTGAGCGCTCAACAGCCGCTATGCTCATGGACCATATCCCCCGGTGCCCGTGCTCTTGGTATATCATTCAACTCCATGACCGCATTGTCCACGTGCTTGAAGAGTTCATGCTTGAAGCGGCGGGCCGGGACTTGCGGTTGGAGGTCCGCCGTATTCGGTCGGGAGCTTCACGTGATCGTCCTGGGGATGTGGTTTGGTTGGACTTCATGGCTCCGCACGGCCATCTTGTTGTTGATGTGACGGTTACAAGTGCTCGCACGAACACCAACGTTCCTATTATAGGTGCTCGCCTTCCACTCCCTGGCAGCCTTGCATTGGGAGCTCAGCAAGGCAAACTTGATGCGGACCTCCGCACTTCCGCTTTGCTTGGCACGCCTTCGGTTTAGTCGGTCCATGACTACTACCCCTTCGCCATGGAGGATGGGGGCCGGTTGGCGCCGATGGCGGCTGAGTTGGTCGATCGCTTGGCTATTTTGGTGGCTGTTCGTCGCTTCCCTGGCATGGGGGCCGCTGACTCTCGTTCCTTGCGCTCTGACAGTTATGTCCGTATGCAGCATTTTGTTCGTCGATCTACTTCTCTTCCGTTTCGGCGTTTTTTGGGGGATGTGCGACGAGAATTCATGCAACGTCTTTCTGCTGCTCTTCATGGCACTCTGGGTTCTTATCTCCGCGACGCTTTTCAGGAGGGCAGTGCTGGTGCTGTGGCATGCCTTCCTGTTCCTCGGGCTTAGGTTTTTTCTTCCTTTCTTTTCTTTTTCTTGCTTGGTGGCCTCCACTGCTTTTTCTTGTAAGAATTTCTTTTTACATTACTCCAAGCTGGTAACATTAAGTATACGTCTCCGCGATAGTAGGATTGCCATACATACGAACCGGTGAGCCGAGCTTTCAAGAACTTCCGCAAGTCCTCCGCTGGATTTGCCCGTACAGGTACTGATGACAGGTCCGAGATAAAGCATCGACTCTGCTGCTCAGCCGTTTGCGCTGATGACCGCTGATGACACTCCCGCTAGGGACCGACGGAGACACCGCTCGACCCCGGTGAGCTCTAAACCGCAAGCATACCACGCAAAGTGGATATTGCTGAATTGAAGGACGGTGTATATGTCCGTGCGTGTGTCGGGCGGTCGTGTTGTTCTGCAGTGTTCTGCGGCGGCGACATGCCGGGCGTTACTTCATTAACGACTTGCAGTTACGGCACTGCAGTAACGTACGTACGACGAAACGGACGTGAAATACCCTCCGTCTGATAACCTCGACGATACCGGGCCGCCTCTCGAGAAGGCAGCCAGTTCGATCATCACGAGAGACCTAGATATTTTAGGGGAGGGGCGTATTCCGAGTGGAGGAAGGGCAGTTCGTGTAACCGGACGAGGAAGGAGATTTGCACAAGTATCCGTCGTCGCTGAGGAGGCATGCCGTCGGCACCGCCGAGCAAGTTCATGGTGGAGGCGGTTGAGGAGGCGCAGAAGGAGGTACCGGCCCACGAGCTTCTTCTCCACCAGCACATCGAAAACCAGAAGGGCGAGCTGCTCAAATACCAGGCCCAGAATGAGGAGGAGGGAGGCATCGCTATGTCGGCTGCGGTACGCGGAATGAAATGAGTATTTTTTTTGTTTTATTTGTTGTCATTTTTTTTTGGAGCGTAGTGTGGGCGTTGCAGTGGAGGGTGAGTGGTGGGGTGGGGTTATGAGGCAGTATGGGGGTGTTCCAAAGGGTGAACAACACGCATGGCTTGCTCAGGTGCTGGAAGCGGCACAGAATGTGGCACAGGAGCTGCAGGACCTCCAGTTTCTGTACATCCGCGAAAACATGAAAGCAGGGTGGGTCGCCAGCGAGAGAGCAAGCGCACGAGCGTGAACATGCCTTTTTTACACACACACACACACACACACACACACACACACGCACACATCATTTTGCATTCACATTGACACTATTACATACGCTTACTCACCCGCGCATATAAGCAACATGCTCACAGAGACGTGCACGTGCGCACGGGAAGTGTATATTCATGTTGCGCAGCCCGCCCAAGTCCTACACGCGCGCACACACACACACACACACACACACATTTACACATACACAAATACAGCCCCCGCCCCCCCCCTCCCTCTCGCTCTCTCGAAACCCACCCCTTACACACACACATACACACGCACAACACATTTCGCGCACATTCTCAATGTTACACACGCTTCCTCACCAGCGCATACAATGAACACGCGCACACACGCACGCGCACACAGATACAAAGACACACACACACACACACACACGCGGGTCGATTGCAATGTTGTTTCAGCGGTGGCTCGGTGAACACATACGCACACCAGCGCATACAATGAACACACGCACGCGCGCGCACACTGACACAAACACACACACACACACACGCACACACACACGCACACACACACACACACACACACACATACACACACACACACACATACACACACACACACACACACACACACGGGTCGATTGCAATGTTGTGTCAGCGGTGGCTCGGAGCTAATTTGCATCTTTCATAATGAACGTAGTCACCTGGCAGCGCAACATCCTCTCTGATGGGCATAAGCAAAAATTAACATGATGCACTTTCAAACGCAAAGGAAATCGATTGAAGAAATTGCGGTGGCGAACAAGGCATGGGGTCAGTTCAGAGTGTTCGACACCTTGCTGGGCAACCTACGGGGGGAAGTGGCGATTGAGGCAGAACAAAGGGCAAAACAGTCGGGCGGGAAAGCGATAAAGAAGTCACGAGCAGAAATGATGGATGCGCGCGCTTCGGCAGATTGGCAAGACATGCTGGGTCGCAACCGCATAAGGCAAGCATCACCCCTCGCACCCCTGCCCCCCCGCTTCCCTCCCCCCTTCCACACACACACATGCAAGTGCACGCGCGCACGCGCGCTCACGAACAGTAGCACACGGGCCAGCATACTACAAACAACGGTGATTGAGAAAGAGCGGTGTCAATCGGTGCGTTTTGGGTGACGAGTAGAAAGCGGGAGATGCATGGGAACATGGAGATGGAGGAGTTTCGGATGAACCACTGTGCGAAGACAATTCAGGTGAGGGCCCTTACAGATGGAATTCAACGTTCATCAAACGCGCGTGATTTGTGCTCAATGTTAGCTCAGAGTCGAGGGTTGATGGGCTGATGCATGGGACACGGGTGCACAGAAACAATGGCGAGTGTACACCGCCAAGAAGGAGGCGAAGAGTGAAGAGAAGGCGACGTGGAAGAGGCGAGCAAAGTCGGCGAGGGAGGGACTACATAAGGATGCCACAGGTGAATGCTCGACTTGACATGCAACCGCAAAGCGCCCTTTCTTGGCTCGGACCTATACACATAGTATAGATGCACGAACCGTTTTGTATGCTGCTGTCTGTTTACCCCTTTTTCACTTGCATGCTCATTTCCTAATTGCGCTTGTGCTTGTGGATGTATGTGCGTGTGTGTTTGTGCGCGCGCGCGTGTGTGTACACATATATATGTATATACATATAATATATATACATATACATATATATTTGTGTGTATAAGTGTAATTATGTTTGATTCTATGTCTGTGTTGATGTTTCAGTTAATGCGAGGATACTATTTACTCATTTGCGTTTGCGTGCATGTCTGTTGCACCACTCGCTTTTACTCTTGTGTTTTTGCGTTGCAGCGGGGCTGACGCTACGGCAGCAGTTGGCTAGGCGGAGCGCCAACGAGCGAAGGAGACTTGGGTTGGGCAATGCAGACGATGACTACAACTCTGATGGTGCGCGTGCTCATCTCCTATCCACCCACCCGCATTGTCGATGTTCTTCACATAGCATTGAGCGGTGATACGGCTTGCATCACTCGCAGACGATTCAGTCGAAGTTGGGGAGGATGAGGATGAGGGGGGTGAGGAAGGGGTGGAGCTCGTCATTGCGACTGCTCCCACGCCGCAGCTTCCCAAATCGGCACCAGCGAGAAGGCTGCGCATTGTCTCGCCTCAGGTGCGCACCGCCCTTACCCACATACACCTTTATCGCGATGTATGGCAGAGGGGTCGAGTTGGTGTTCCTTCTCTGTGTCCCATGAGAGGCTTTGTGTCGAATAATGACTGTGTAGGACTCGCCGAGGATTACCAGCCTTCCCACCACAGAGGGTGCCAGCTTGGTAAGACCTCGACACATCCTGAAAGACATCGCATGACATCACTGTGTTGTATGTCTTGGGATTTTATGGCATCACACTTGATCCCAGTACGTGGGATTAGATTGCATTGCATGGAATATGATCTCGTGGCATTGCTCTCGAATGTGTGTGATGGTATGGTATATCATGTGGTGGCGTGTTGAGAGTCTGTGTTGTGTGGGATTGCGTACTATCATGGCGTATTGCTTGGCAAGATGACATGGCCTGATATATCATGCCACCACCTTACATCGTATGGCGTGCTGTGTTCATAGCATGTAGGACTGTATATGGTAGGGTGTGATAACAACGTACGGGGTGACGTTGCATATTTGTAGCATGGTGTGCCCGATGTGGCGGCTTTGGCGTATAAACAGCGCACGGCTCGAAAGTTTACTGTAATGTTTGTGCGTGGGTGTAGCTTACGGAGAAGCAGGGGATGTGGACGCCAACGCAAGACACTCCATCCCGACCAAAGTCGATGCGCAAGTTGAAACCGGTGCGTTGGGAATCTCCCACCCCCCTTTTTCAAAGTAGGTTGGGAACATTGTAATTTTATTGAATGAGGTGTTTTATTTGGATTGAGGTGGACGACTACTTCATCTGATTATTTGTGTGTGTGTGTGTGTGTGTGTGTGTGTGTGTGTGTGTGTTCGTGTGTGTGTGTGTGTGTGCGCGTGTGTGTTGCGTGTGTGTGCGTGTGTGTGTGTGTGTGTGTGTGTGTGTGTGTGTGTGTGTTTGTGTGTGTGTGTGTGTGTGTGTGTGTGTGTGTGTGTGTGTGTGCGTGTGTGTGTGTGTGTGTGTGTGTGCGTGTTTGTGTACGTGTGTGCCTGTGTGTGTGTGCGCGTGTACGTGTGTGTTCGTGTGTTTGTGTGTGTGATGACATTTGGTGGCACAGAAAACGAATAAGCGGTTGGACAGGTTGGCGCAGCCGGTGCTTCGCACGCAACATCTCGTAAAAGAAGAGGCAGAGAGTCGAGCGGAGGCGTTGCGGCGCACTGCGACAGCCGCTCGGCTGGCAGCGGCCTCAAACGCCAGCAGTCGCAACGCTAGTGTGAGCGGGGTGGCGCCACCGCCCTCGTCCGCCGCGAGGTCGAGCGCACCGCGGGTCTCGATAGCGGGCGGTAGGGGTCCGTCGGTGGAGCGGAGCACGAAGAGCACGCGGACCTTGAGCGTAACGAAGGCGACGATGCGGCGGATTGGAATGTTGATGCGCACGGCAAACGCAATGAAGTTGGTGGGGATGCCGTTGCCGGATGGGGTCGAGGAGGAGATGGAGGCGGCGTTTGAGGGCGCAGGAGGGGAGGAGGATCAGCGGGATGCGGCGTCGGAAGTGCTACGATCCTACAGCTTCACCGATGCCGAGTTTTTGTCGGAGACGCAGAGTATGATGGAGGAGCACATTGTACGGGATGTAGGGAAGGTACAAGGGGGGGAGAACGAGGTGCCGCCGACGCCGCCCGTCCTCTCTCTTCCGTCCTCTGTCGTCACCTCAGGCAAGGCTTCCGTCGCTAGCAAGGAGGGGCCCACGCCCGTTTTGGCGGGTGGAGGTGAGTTTGGGGAAGAGGAGGAGGAGGGTGAGGATCCGGACTCGCCGGAGCAACGCGTGCTTCGAGCCGCGAAAGGGTACAAGGCGAGTTTATTCAAGTGCTTTTGAAGTGACCTACTCTGATTAATGGTGTATGCAAATAGTAAAGTTCGCTATGTTTTGTGCATGTTTGACTGTCGTTTGTCTCACGAAATTGGTGTGTGTTTGAATGTGTGTGTGTGTGTGTGTGTGTGTGTGTGTGTTTGTATTTTGGGGTTTTGCCCGTAGGAGTTTGATACGGTCGTGGAAAAGTGGTTGTCGGACGCGGGGGTGGTATCGGTGGACGATTTGAGCGAGGCGCACCCGAGTAGTGCGGTGCACATGGTCGCGGCGCTGCACAAGATGATGGCGACGCATCTTCGTGATGCGCAAAGTGTATTGGAAGCAAGGCACCGGGTGAGGGCTCACAACACATTTCTCGACCAACTCAACCTTCTTATTGACAAATACTCCATGTTATATGTTTGAAAAAAAAGATTTTGAAATAGTCGAATTATAACCAATTTTCCGTTTAATCTGCCGTTTTAGTTGACAACCACGTCGCCGTTCAATTTTTTGTAGGAACAAGGATGGTCGGAGACAATCGACGAGAGCGATGAACACGAGCCGAAGGTAGAGGGTCTGTGGATGGGGAAAGGAGATGGCGATTTTGCGGAGCGTGGGCCGATGGGGTCGATTGCGGAGGCGCAACTACACAGACCGATGATCCGGATCCCTTCCGACCAAACGGGGTCTCGGAAGCCCGACAATGGCGGAACGGGGCTCCACGGTGCCAAGAGTATGCCCTCACCCGTTCGTCCCTTCCCGATCGGTGAGAGCGACAGCGGTTCAAGCGGTACGAAGCGCTCGTCTAGTACTCGACGAGAGAGCAACGCGCAAGCGTTGGCCACTGCTTCCGCCTTGTTGCACGTCATTGAGAGTAGTACACAAGAAGCGATGAGCCCCATCGGTCGCTTACGAGAACTTGCGAACCCGCTTCAACTTATTTTGGTAACTACTTCATCCTCCTCGCGATGTTGTGCATTTATCCACAAGCGTGAGCCGAAGTTTATAAGCGATTTGCATATGCAAGGTTTCCGGCTTGACTCGAATCGATTGACGAGTGGTTTCCGTTGTTGCCGTCTTGTCAGGGCACCACTCATGCGGTCACGGCTTTCAGACAAGAGCTGAAGAAGCGGAATGCGAAACGAAAGAATTCGACAACGAATATTGATAAGTCTTCATCCGCAAAGGAGGGCAACGCGGCGACTATGGCAGCCGCAGAGGATGCCGAGAATCGTAATGTGTGTCTTCCTTGTCGCGTACATTCCATTCGTGTCATCCATCTCTACCGTTTATCGGTGTGGATATACAGAGAGTAGGAAAAACATGGGTTACTTCTTGGCAATGAATATTGACACTCTTGCCACACAAACTTTGGTGTAGGACGAGGCAACGGAGATGGCGAGTCGTCGTGGGTCTCTCGCTCCATGCGTGGGAACAACAAACGCTATATCGTCAGAGGCGGCTAACAACGCCGAGATTCATCAAGTCGCCGGGTCGAATCGACCCGAAAACAGAAATTCACCCACCCTCGGGGCCTCATGTAGCCCAATGATAGTCACGTCACAATCGCGGCCAAGAGAGAGACCACAAGATAACGACAGCGCGCCGGTGGTGGCTCTCGATAGAAACGGGCAACGCGCGAGTGAGACGAAAAGCACGCGATCCACCCCGGGCGAGGAGGCTAGCGATTCAACAAAGTCGTCCTCATTGCGACAGGAGCTTGTCGACGACGAAGCGACGAGGCTATCCCTCGTAGCGACGAGTTCCGAGTTGACGCCACAACACGAGACGACGACTTGGACGCCCCGACGGGAAGGAGTCTCCAATAATGACGGGAGCGATGATCTGGGATTCGACTCGGCAACACCACCACCGAACTACCCCGTATCGCAATTCTCACCGCATCGATTGTCGCCGCTGTCTGGGACGGGGCGCGACAGGTCGCCTAATGCTAGCTGTTTCGGGGAAGGTGGCTTAGGCTTGAGGTCGCCGGGCTGGTTTGCGGATGAGGAGGTGCAACACGAGGGAGGTGAGGGTGGGCTTGGGGTGGGGGGTGTGCCTGTGGGGCACAAAACACCCATTTACACGCTTCCGTCGTCTCGAGAAAAGCAATATCGCGCGGAAGCGGAGGAGGCTCTTGCGATCCTACGGTCGCAGCAACAGGCGGGGCGTACGAGCTTAGGGCCCTCGAGTGACGGCGTGGCGCCGGACCCGCGGCTGAGCGGCTTGGAGGGGACTTCGGCCCTTCCGACGAGTCGGCGCAACAGTGTGTACTCAATGCCAAACAAGGCCGAGTTTTCCACAAGGCGGCTCGACCCCGAGATGACGTCGACGAATGCCCTTAGCAGGTCAGTGCCAACCATCTTCATGAGGACTAATTTTCGAGGAGCTGTATTGTATGCTCTAGACTAAATCTTGATGTGCCGGGGGTTAAATTTCAGTACCACAGCCGAAAGTCCTGTGGTTGTTATAGCGAATATTTCGAATGAACTGTTATAACAAGCGATTTAGATTCAATTATATGTGTGTGTGGATGGGAGATTGTGTGTGTGTGTGTGTGTGTGTGTGTGTGTGTGTGTGTGTGTGTGTGTGTGTGTGTGTATGTGTCCGTGTGATTGTGTATTGTTTGCAAGTGTGAATGTGCGCGCGCGTGTGTGCATGAGCGCGCGCGTGTATGTGTGTGCGTGAAGGTGGGTGTGTGTAAGCGTTTATGTGGGCGTGTGTGTGTGTGTGTGTGTGTGTGTGTGTGTGTGTGCGCGCGCTCGTGTTTGTGAGCGTGCGTGTGTGTGTGTGCGCGCGCTCGTGTTTGTGAGCGTGCGTGTGTGTGTGTGTGTGTGTGTGTGTGTGTGTGTGTGTGTGTGTGTGTGTGTGTGTGTGTGTGTGTGTGTGTGTTTGTGTGTGTGTGTGTGTGTGTGTGTGTGTGTGTGTGTGTGTGTGCTTATCCGTGTGTTGGTCGGCCTCAGGGAAGCGAGAATAGGTGATGTTAGTGGAATATCCCCGGCGCAGCTGCTCGGTGGCTCTATTACGAGTCGGTGGAGCAAAGCAGCTCCACTCGCTCCATTGGGCGCGGGAAAGAGAGAATCGGGGGCGTCTGTCCTTGCAGACTCCGACCCCGCAGTCCGTGGATCGTCACGCCGTCGCAAGTCATCACGAGTGCTAGCGCGCGAGGAGGCGTCCCGGAGGGTTCGAATTGCCGCCGACGACGCGCAGCTCGCTTCGATGGAGGGCGCTCCAAATCGCGCTCCACTTGCATCATTGGTCTCCGAATCTGCCGACTTCGACAATATCCTCCGCGACGGCGGTCGGGGAGGCGAAAACTCGGAGGCGGGCGCTTACGCCCGCAGGGCAGGGGGCATATGGGGGAGTGATGCCGTGATCAAGGGCCGCGACTACAGCTACTCCCAAGATGGCGGCGTGCAGAGTATTCTCGACCCCATCGCAGGTGACCATACCGCGGCTACCGGGCACTATTAACTAAATTGAATTAAATTGAAAGTATTCATTAGGATGGAAAGAATATATTCGCACCAAGGCTAATTAATCTAGAGGTGAATCAACAAGGTTGCAGTAATTTAATTGCTGCACTGACGGCGGCTTGTATCAGAAAATTCGGCTGAGGACATTTGGATACAACAAAAGAATAAACCCTTTTCAGCATTTTCGTGTTCATGCAGAGTTACGAGTAGAGCACGCAGAATACTACTGAAGCCCTAAGCCCCAGACATGCACTTAAACCCCAATTACAACATACGTATCACAATTACTTAATCGAATCGGGAAACGAAGGTTACATATAAAGGGGGCGCACTAAAAACATTCCAGAAACGCTCATTGGGCTACATTTGATATAAAGGAACATTGTATCATTCGACCGCACTGATGGTAAATCTCGAAAGCCAATTCTACGTGGTTGTATGCTGTTATGCCGAGCGTTGCCCTCATTCGACTCGCTTGCAAACCTATGTAGGTGGCCCGCTGCAAAATCGCAAGCAGCGCCAGAGGAGCGCGTTCTATGCTACCAGCCACCGGCGGGGGGTGTCACAGGTGAGTCGGAACGACGAGCTGCCGGGGATGTGTTACCTCGCAACTGTGCGTGGAACACATTGCGGATGCCGACAGATACATAAACCTACGACACGCGACGCCCGTAGATCGACGACGTCGAGGTGTTTGCTAAATTGGAGTGCCGTCATCGCAGGCGGTCAACATGCGTTGCGTGCCAAATGCCCCCTTTCCGGGCTTCGATTCGGACGACGACGTCCTTCGGCACGCGCTGGACGTCAACCACACCGCGATGTCCGCCCCGACGGGCCGCACCGACCTGCTTCTCTCGCTGCCCGCCTTCGATGCTCGGCTACACTACGTCGCTGAGGAGAGACGCGCAACCGTTGACGTGGTTGATAATACCCACTCGCGGCGAGGCAACGACGACTCGAAGACGAACGGACACAGCGGCGTCACTGTATCGTGTCCCGATATCGTCTTCCCGTCCGCTGCAAAGGCGTCCGGCTACAGCGGCGCCCGTCAAACGCTACCGATTGACGGTGAAGCAAACCCTACCTCATCGTTGCGCGGGACGCATTTCTGCACCATGCCAATGCAAAACGAACCGTATATTTCGCCATGCATGTATACTGTTGTCCTAATATATGTCGTGTGATTTCTGAACATTGAACCAAATGTCGAGAGATATCAGAATTATCATGGTTAGTCGTGCAGATGGTTTAGGCTTCCAGTGTTCGCGGTTTTGAAGGGTGCGACGAATCACGTGTGTTGCTATGTGTTCCGTTGTAAGCTTACTTTCCGTTTTCTTGGCACAGACAACGCAGCGGGAGGGACCAAATTGCCGGCTATCTCGCCACACCACCGGCAGAGCGCCGACAATGTGCTCCTGGGGGCGGCGGGGAGTAAGCACCGAGCTGGCGGTAGTCATCGCTACGCGAGTATGGACGGGGAGGAGGGGAAGTGGACGGGGCCGTTCCGCTACCTGCCGCCCCGCAGCCACGAGCCCAGCTACTACAGCGCGCTCATGGCGCGTCCCTTTGGTCCGGTGGATTGGGAGCCCAGCGCGACGCACCCTGAGCAGCTGCATTGCGCGCGGAGGTGAGGCAGGGCGTGGAGCTACCTCGCACAAAGGGCAGTCGCTACGGGTCCACCAGGGCTCAATTGTCTCCTGGGTGTGTGTGCTTGCCCGAATGCTCACCAATCAGCAGGAAAGGGAGAGAAAGGATGGGACCCGTCGCCCTCAGAGAGTTGTGTGTTTCCATTAGTCGCATTCATTCAATACCCAATGCAATAAGTACGCTATATTTATCCCATTCTCCGTGACCACACTGCTCACTCCTCATTTTATTACCGCATGTGTGTCTGGCCCTGAAAGGCAAGCAAGGCAACCACGGGGCGGTCTATGTTGTGGCCTTATTGTGGGAGTGTTTGCCGTGCCTCATTGGGGTGAGAGCCCCGAAGAGTGAGTACCACCGTCTGGCCGACAATGTAGTCCGCTACCTCACGCGCCCGCACACTGCGCCACGCCCCACCCCCAACGGACACTGACACAGTCCGCTCAGCTGACTCCACCCCACCGCGGCCTCTCTGCCCCCACCCCCCCTCATCACTGCTCCCACCGTCAGCCGAGTCCTCCGCTGAGGAAGAGGAGTACGACCGCCGCCGTTTCTTCCCTTTCCCTTTCGATTTATGCCTTTTTCGCTTCTTTTTAGCTTTCTTGCCGCTGTGGTCCGCCCTCCTACCACTCCTCCCACCCACCAGCTTATACTCCATCTCTGCTGATGGCCGCTGCTCTTCTCTGTGGTTGACACCGCTTGGTGCGAGTGCGGAAAGTAAGGCCTGCAGCCCTGACTACAAACAGCAGAGAACAAGCACCAATTATTTTCAGCTTTGACAAGTAAAGGAGTCGTACAAAGAATTATTGCAGGGGTGGTGGGACGCGCGCGCGCGCGCGCGCGTGTGTGTGTGTGTGTGTGTGTGTGTGTGTGTGTGTGTGTGTGTGTGTGTGTGTGTGTGTGTGTGTGCGTGCGTGTGTGTCTGGGTGGGTGTGGGTGCGTGCGTGCGTGCGTGTGTGTCTGGGTGGGTGTGCGTGTATTTGTCTGTTGCAGAAGGGGACGAGGGGGGTATGCGTTACATGAGGGGGAAGAGGTACCGGGGTGGGGTACCTTCTGTAATTCATCCGCGACCTGCCAACGCAGCACCCATCCCTCGAGCAATACATTTAGCACACCTGCACTATCATTATCGGCCCTCACAATGCCGAATCCGCTGCCATCTGGGCCACTACTAAGGCAAGTGGCGCAGGTGGCGCTGCAGAGCGTGCCCATCGCAGTGAAATCCTCACTCCGTTCCTCCTTATGCAAAAGAAAAAACAGTAGGCACAACGTCAGCCGCCCACCGAGAAGACCAGCAGCATTCCGCAGCAAAATTATCTGAGAAACAACTGTGAGGGCTCAATGTCGACCAAAGCATAGATTTGTTGACAGTAGGCAGCGATTATCGAAAGAAAGGGAATTACAAATTATACAAAATGCTTCTTTACGAACAGGGCTGTTAGTATCACCTCTGCAAGCATAGCCCGTATGGCAGGCGAGTGATTGGCCAGCGCATTGCACAGCAGAGCATCGTCCACACTGCGCCAGCCTGGCACCGCAAATGCGAGAGTCTCGAGAGCTTGCGCGGTAGTGGGCTCGCTGCAGCCCCGCGCGTCCAGTAGTCCAGTAACGACGCGCAGCATGTCGGAGGGCGCGAGGAGGTGGAAGAGTGCCTGGCACAGTCGCTACAAGAAGAGTGGAGCATGCAAGGAAGCAGGCAGGCTTGAGCGTAAAACAAACAAATTTGATGCATCCGAATAGAGTTCAGGGATGAAAAGATTGTATGCATTCAATCACAAAATCGACAATGAAAATACGCATATGCTGCTGCTCACATTCACAACATCACAGGAACCAAACACATTGACATTGGTGCATTGGAGATAGCACAACAGCGAGTCTGCCATGAATGACTCGTTCCGTGGTGCCGTATGGATGGCAAGCGGGGACACTACTGATGACAGGGAGGAAGAAGTGCGGGCCAGGTTGTATAAAAGGGTGCTCCTCAGCGCGACCCTATCCCACCCATATGCTAGGACGGCCACTTTGATGACAGCTGAGGAGTTGAACCGCGATTGATAGCACAGATGCTACCCAACAATGAAATTCGAATATATATGTGTGTACTTATTCGTAATCTATCTATTGGAACCCAAAGTGTGGTGTGCGAAGCGCCCATTGTGCATTCATTGGACCAAAAAAATTAAGCACATTTAACGTCGAGACTCGTCATTCTAAGCAATCAAAAAGACCTAGGAAGACCTGAAATGCTAAATTATAAGCTAATATCTCATTTAGAGCTTATTCACATTTTCAAACAAAGTAACAAAAAACAGCCTCAAATAACTCTTGCTTTTGGTTGACTTCATAAATTGAAATGCAGCTCAAAATACATATTTTGCTACAAAATGGCCCAAAATGCCGTTATTCCCTAGCTGCATCGCGTCCCTGGGTGCCTCTCACCTGCAGGCTGAGCTCTTTGAACAATGCCTCCAGCTTGCCCCGCACTGCCTCGCCCACATCGTTCTGGAGCTCCAGCCGCTCGTAAAGCGCCTGTGCGCAGCACAAAACACGGCCCGTCGCCACCGCAGTGACCCTCCGCACCAACCAACCAACCAACCCACCAACCACCTACACTTCACACTGCAGTGATGGAAACCAGAGAGCATGGGAAGACGGAGTACGGGAGGAGCCAGGGGTGCTATACGTCTGAAAAGTAGGCGTAGTCCAGTCCCAGCACGTCCCCCGTGATGATGCATTCCCTTGCCACATCATACATGACACGCAGCGCGGTCGGTGATGAATGCCATGATAGCATAACAAGTGGCATGCGGGCGTCATGCAGCCACGGGATTGGGGGCCTCACCTGAGCTCCTCTGACTGCAGAAATTGTGGGTGTGAAGACAGAAGGTTGCGCAGACTTGGGACCACCGCCAGTTCACAAAAGTAGTGCGGCTTGGCGGCGACCGCGACGGGCGCCTGCGGGTGCTTCCCCTCCCACACCAGCAGCTCCCACATCTCGTTGCGATGGTTGAGCGCGTACTTGGCGAGCCCACGCGCCGCGAACCTGAAGCCTTCGATACCTGACATCGAGAACTGTCCGAACCACAGCTGCGCGGCGGAGGGGTGCGACGCGAAGAACTGCTCTAAAATGTGCGGGAAGTCGGCGAGCACCGCTCCCGCGTCGCCAGGTCGCTCCTCGCACAGCAGCTGCACCGCGGCTCGCAGAAAGGGCTCCCGCCCTGGCCGAAAATCTTATCGTTATTTCATGCGCGAGATAGATACAAGCATTCGTGGTGCTATGGCGCTGGTCGGGAAGAGACGGGGGGCGGAGGATAATTTGGTGGTATGGGCGAAATGCCGGAAATGGGAGGTCTTACTTTCCATTCGTTTGTCACTCGTTCGTCGACTGGGTAAGAGGTGGAGAAAGGAACCTCGGGTGACAGGCAGGCCCAGCTTCTCTAAGGCTCCAGCGGCAGTGGAAAGCCACATACGCGCCTCGCTGTAGTTCGCACGGTCCTCCTGGGCGTCGTCGAGGATGAGATAAGTTTGCAAAGGGGGAATATTATCGGCGGGAACCATATCGGGGCATCCTATAAAAGTGACGTTGAGTCGGCGGAAGCCCTACCAGCAGCACCTTTCGCAGCAACGCTTCCACTTTTGCCAAATTTTCGAGAGCTGTGTCAGCATCAGGCGTTGAGCTGCTACACGTGGCCTCTCCTTCTGTTGCCAGAGGGGCAAGCGCAGTGAGGAAGCGGGACATCAACGGCGGTCCGTCCTCCGCGACAGCTGATGGTGTCGCGGCCATCAGGCGGGATGTTACTGTGGAACTTAAGGTTCTCCCTGCAGTGAAATTCGGATGGTAGTGCGACAGTCGCCAGCTCTTAGCAAGGGACCACGACGTGGGGGCCACTGGACAGGAAGTGGACTGGCTGTTTTCGAAGTCGAAGACGTGTAAATAGCATCGTCAGGAACTTCGGTGGAAAAATTTAACAAAATTTACATAACAATTTTGTTACATCGCTCTTCGAAATTGTTATGTAAACAACGCCAGAAAATAACAATTTTGTTACATCGCTCTTCGAAATTGTTATGTAAACAACGCCAGAAAATAACAACCTTGACGACAGTTTTTGTTGCAAGCTTGACCACAGTCTTTATACTAAATTATCAAATTGCCTTGGTGAAAAAAAAAACTAATACAAATTGAAAAGAGCCACAAATCGTCCGCACGAACAGTGTGGAATCGAGCAGCCGCGGCAACAGCACCCGCACAGCCACCCCCATCATGCACATCATGGCGGGTTTAGGGTTAACAATGAAAAATCAATTGATTAACAAGCTGGGCATGGACCGCCCCATGTATGTCAATAGGGATTCTTTTGCACATGCACGCCATGTAGGAACTTCATATACAAAGTAAGGCCGCGGATCTCCTTGTCCGTCCTCTCCGCAAGGGGTTGGCGTTTAACCCGCCCCCAAGGAGGTGACGGTAAGATGGTGATTATTGGTTGTGGGTACGTGACGGGGTACAACAATTGTAGAGACTTTAACATATTTATGGGCAGTCTAAATTTCATGATGCGGCTAACGCGTAGCATGTGGGGTCGCCATTGGGCAATGTGGATGTGGGGGGCAAGAGAAAATCTGGGTTTTGTCCCGAGAATGAGGGGCCGAGGGGGTTAGATAGAATTTTTCGGGTGGCGTTGCAACAAATTCATATCCATAATATTTAAATATTCCTTTTGGTAGGGCACGGCGGAAAGAATGAAGCCGAAAATGAACGGCGAACAAGGAGCTTCATGCGAGCGTACGGCTCGCGTCGACGGCTCCGAGCCGATGGGGTACCCAACCCCGGGAAACGGCGATCAACGATCAAAATTGGAAGTCGATAGGGAAGCTCACGCGCAAAAGAAGCCAAGCGCCTTCGCTCCATCCCCAAGATATACATAACAAGGAATATGTAGTACGAGTTTCTTCACCTCGCCACGGACCGCAAGCGTCTCCCCGTTTCCTCGCGCGGCGCGTGATAAGGCGCCGCTTGCATGTCTCCTCATCAACGTGTTACTTCCCATCGTTGCATGGGAAATTTAAATAAATTTTGTGCAATGCCAACAAATGGGCCGGCTGCCCTCTAACGGCCGACAATAATGCCATGTCATAGGGTACATTTGTAGGAGCTACGATTGGACTGCTTGAATGATACACCTCTATGTAATGTGTGTGTAGGTGGGTGGGTGGGTGGGTGCGTGTGTCGGCTGCCCTCTAACGGCTGACAATGCTTTGTCATTTGGCTAGTACGCTTTTAAGAGCTACGAATGGGCACGCTTATATGATATTGTAATGTGCGTGTGTGTCGTTGTTCATCGGGGTTAAGGATTGTAAGCAGCCATAGTTATTGCCATAACCCCCAGTCTAAGCAGTACAATAGAAATCTTTTTGTAATCGAGAATATACAAATCTAAAAATTAATTTACTTGTCAAGAATGAAAAAATGAAAGTTGTTGGTAGACCTTCACGATGCACAACTTGCTCCCGCCGAACTTGGGTGCCGACCAACCTAAGTTGGCCGATGTTCGAGAGGGCCGAAGGGTCAGCCTTGCTAATCTAGCTCCGCCGTGAATCCGGTCTCGCCGGAGAATTGGAGAGGTACGTAAGGCGGGCGAAAAAAGAAAGTAGCCGCTTGTCGATCCCGTATTCCCGCCCTCCGTCGCATCCCACACGCCCCGCCTAGACGCATGTGCCGCTTCTCTCGTTGCGGCGTTCTCCCTCGTCAAGGTTCCCCTTCACCTCGAGGGCAAAGGGGGGGGGGACCCATACAATCATGATGGAATTTCGCATCCGCCCAAATATGCTTTCCCGAGCACTTTCCCGGCTTTTCTTGTTTGGTATCCGGGTACATTCTATGCAACAAGCTAGCGTCCGTACCTTTCCCTCACTACCGTTCGCACGTCCGTTGTGGCGGTCGGCCTTCTCAAGCTATACGCTAGCACAAATCAGTTCTAATATGTCTAGTTTTGGCGTTGCAAGATGGCAAAATGATGTTGTCGATGTGAGATGTTGAAAGGATGTCTCACTTCTTGTACTTTATCATTATATGTTGTAAGTGAACAAAGGAATTGTTAAATGGTTTTGTCACCTCCCTCTACTTCCATGGGCTTAAATAGGTTTCTGCCTAGTTAGCTTACGCATGCTTGCTTCGCTTACGTGTCAGGCGTTAGGGCTTTCCAACCGCTGTCATCTGTCCAGAGACGCGGTCGTCTAGCATGGAGAATCACGACGCGGCGTGTTCTGCTGGCGGAGAACTCGCTTAGGCGCGTCATCTGGCTAGTTAGATTAACCGTGCGTATATGTACGTACCATGAGGTATTGGTCGTACAATATGCATCAATACCCTTGTGAATATTGCAGTAGCGACGTACCCACGTTTGTACGTCCGTCCGATGGAAAAGCACGAATTAGAATTAGTAACGAGTACCTGTACAATGTCATGCAATGTACTATTGCATGAGTGTACTCGTCACACTCGTGCCCTCCCCCTCTTGACAATTCCGCGAGGCCGCCGCGAGGCAGACCTCCGTGGTCTTAGCTTCTTTACTGAAGCAGTTACTAGAACTCAGGAATGCGCGCTGGGTGAGCGTGCATGACGTCGATGTACGGCTGAGTCTTAGCAAAAGTGTGCCATTGGGGCGTCTCCAAGAAATTTTGTAATGTTGTTGTCCGGTGTACCTTGTTTGACCGGTGCCAGACTGGTGGAATGTCGTCATTATTGAAGTGCGTCATGAAGAGCAGATATTTGCGTCGTCGTCCAGGTAGTGACTTAATGCACACATCGGAGATATGTGAGACGTCAAACTCCTCGTCGTCTCCTTCAAGAAAAATCACCGGGACAGCTAGTCGTAGTGTAGCGGTAGAGCAGGGTCGTAAATTGTTCACATGGAACACATGATGTAAGCGTACTGTCGCTGGAAGTTTCAATCTGTAACTGTGTTTCCCAATTTGCTCCTCCACTGAAAAAGGTCCAAGTTGTCTGTCTCTGAGTTTCCGATTCGGCTGTCCACGCAGAAAAATGTTTGTTGTGACGATTGACACCTTGTCTCCTATGGTGAAGTGTGGCGCTATAGACGGTTCGGTGCGCGCTTGCATCTCGTCTTAGTGTAGCTGTAGCACAGAGTGTACTAGGGCATGTACTTCTTGTAACAATCTTAACCGTTCTGTTGCGTCTTGCGAAACTGGAATTGACGGTCGCATGCTAAACAACAGGTCAGGAGGCTCCTCGGGAGAGAATCCAAAATTAACATTGTGTGTTCAATTCCGAGTGCACGAGAGGCGTTGTACGCAAATTCCACTTGTGGTAGTAGAGTTGTCCAATCAGAGCCATCATAGCAATAAAAGCAACGAAGGAGCTGGTGAAACGAGCTGTTCACTCGCTGTGTGAGTCTGTTTGTCTCTGGGTGTCGATTGGAAGACATACTCAAGCGCGTTCCAAGGCGTCGCCAAAGTGTCTGCCAGAAGCCACTCACGAATTTCGGGTCGCGATCACTGACCAGCACACGGAGTAGTCCATGTAAACGGTAGACTCCATGTAAAAACAAAGTTGCAGTTTCTTCGGCAGTAACAGTCTCTGTACACGGCAGAAAATGGGCCATTCGAGTTAGGTGATTTACTACAATCAGCACACTGTTAAAGCCATTGCTCTCAGGTAAGTGTATCAAGTAGTCAAGACCAACTGTATGCCACGGTCTGGGTGGAACAGGTAGTGGGTAAAAAGTCGCAGCCATCTGCGGTCGAATCTTTGCTCGTCGACATACGACGCAGCGCTCACAAAAATCTTTCACATCTTGGCGAAGTCGTTTCCACCAGAATCTGTCGAGTGCTTTAGCAAGAGTGCTAGCGACTCCTCTGAGACCAGTTGACGAATTTACGTGCAGTTCTGTGATCAATCTCAGTCGGAGCTCAGAGTTCTGTGGAATACCGAGGCGATCGAGGCGCAAAAAATATCCATCTCTGGCTTCAATCCGGCTGTCTTTCGTCCACTAACCCTTCTCCCCATAAATGAGTCTTGGGAGTACCCCTCGCGAATGAGATCAGCGAACCCAAGGCTCAGCTGCAACGCGTTAACAATCAGTAAAGTTAACTTGCGTCTTCAAACAACAGCAGAGACTTCCGTCGTAATTCTCGATCGGACGGAACCTCGCCATCCCAAACTAATAGAACTGTGGCCTGAGGTACGAAGTCTAGACGCCGGCTTAACGGGTTAGCTTCGTTCAAAGCTCCCTTGCGACATGCAAGTGTCATCGAGCCCACAAACGGTTGCAAATCCCGCAAGTATCTTGCTTGCCGCTTGTTTAGCCTGTTGTTCGGTTGCCTGAGCACATGTCGCAGTGTGTCGTGGTATGTTACGACAAGGAACTTAGAGCATCCTTCAAGATAGCACCTCCAATGCTTGACAGCGTCACATACGGCCCAAGCTTCTAAGTCGTACGCAGAGTAAGTGTTACCACGCTCAGCTGGATCCAGCTTGCGCGCCCGGTAAGAGACTGGTTGAAGACCTCTTCCAGAGTAAGTGTTACCACGCTCACCTGGATTCAGCTTGCGTGCCCAGTAAGAGACTGGCTGAAGACCTCTTCCTTGGTCTTGCAAGAGGATTGCTGCAACCCCCACTCTTGAAGCATATGTAGCCACGGTGAACGTCGCGTCCGAGCCGACCTCTGGAAGGATCTGGCATGGCGCGGAAATGAGCCGTAACTTGAGAGTCTCAAAGGTTTCCAAACAGGGAGGCGTCAGCGTAACCTTTTGTGGCTGGGACTTCCGCAGTAAATCCGTCAATGGAGCCGTACGGTCGCTGAAATGATGAATAAATCTGGCATAGAAGTTGCAAAACTGTACGAAACTGCGAACCTCCTTTTGCGTCGTGGGCACTAGCCAGTCTGCAACGGTCTCGACTTTTTACCAGCCGACACATTAAAGCCCAGATATTCCATCTCTTGAAGGCCGAAGAAGCATTTCTTAAGGCGTAACTTCAAGCCCTCCTCCTTAAATCGTTGTAAAACGAGACGCAGGTGTACCAAGTGTTCCTCCATAGTTCGATTGCAGATACATACGTCATCGAGGTAGATAGTAACGAACTTATGTAAAAAGTCGCGAAGTATGTCATTCATCATCCGCTGAAACGTAGCTTGAGCATTACACAATCCAAACGGCATGGCGACCCATTCCATTAAGCCATCAGGGGTCTGAAACGCCGTCTTGTGGATGTCCTTGTCACGCACTCGAACTTGCCAAAAGCCAGAGGCGAGGTCGAGGTGGGTATAAAATTTCGCGTCATGAAGCTCATCGAGCGTGTCATCAACACGCGGAAGCGGGTAAGCATCTTTACGCGTAACCTCATTAAGGCCACGGTAGTCAATGCATAAACGTAGCGAGCCATCAACTTTACGCACAAAAAGAATTGGCGAGCCGAACCCACTGTAGCTGGGACGGATCAAACGAGCCTCCACTGCGTCTTTGAGCTGTCGATTGAGCTCAGCGCGCTCTGCATGAGACAATTTGTTCAGCCGTTGACGTCGCATCGGGCCATTTGTGTAAATGGGATGATCCCACTGTCGGCTTACATGCGGAGAGTTGACAGGTTGCAATAACTCCGGGAAGTCATCGTAGAGTAACGACCGGAAGTTGTCACGTTGTTCTGCTGTTAGCTCCTCTCCAATGTGAAAGTCAGTCGGTTGGTAAGCGGCATGCGTAAGTTCAATGACGTAAAATTCAGCATTACGTCCCCTGATGCGGCGCGTCTTGCGCATGAGTTTCTGAACTTTAGTAGATGACATCAATAGACACTCATGGCGTCGTTCCTCGAGCGTAGTCTCACCTGCTGTGCCATCCATTAGAGTAAAAACCTTGGTTGAACCAATATGTAGAGAAGCATGTTCGTCATCAAGCCATGGTAAACCCAAGATTAAATAAGCAGCACGTAAATCACATAAGACGTAAAAAGTCCGGTGAATTTCGTGTCGAGCCAACTCAAAAGTAACATCGCAGACTGTCGACGAAGTCACTCGTCCGTTGGCACGTCGAACATGTGTCTTGGTCACAGACTTTTGAGTCTGTAAAGCAAAGCGTCGTACGAAGTCCTCAGATACGAAGTCAAGAGTCGCAGCGCAATCCACCAAACCAGAAAGTTGGTGTCTGCCATCCGGAGTTTTCACAATCAGCTCAGTTCGAATTATCGGGCGAGCTTCCGTGAGGTCATTCAGTAGGGCAATAGTTGGCGGAGAAAATTGTTTCAGCGTAGCGATGGACTCTTCCGCTTCGACGGGAGGTTCATGTACCGAGCGGGGTTGGTCAGATTCGGTAGGTAAAGTCGGGTCGTAAAAAGCACAATCAGCGTCGATTAACCACAACTGTACATGCCAAGGAGTTGGAGCAACCACCTCATGTTGCGCTGGGTTTTCCAGTAACTGGCGAGTGAAAAGCGGTGTCCGCGCTGGGAACTCTTGGTAGAGTTTCCAGTGCTTGGTGAGTTGAGCGAATTTCGCCCACTTTGGTAGCAAAAAAACAGCCATCGTAGATGTTCGACGACAATCCTAAAAATGCTGTGCTATTCGTTCAGCCAACTCCCAGGGTGGATTAATAAACACCCGTTCTTTTGACAAGTCCCTCTTAAGAATCGAGTCACTCGGCGAACAGTGAGGTAAGTCACCGTGCGAGTTTAGACCTTCATCATCTGCACATCCCTCCAATGTGAAGTTGAATCGTGCATGCAGAGGCTCAAAAACAGAGTCAAATCAGTGTCCAATCAATCGAACGTCTGGTTACAGTTTTACGACTATGTCTCTGCTTGGTCTGACGACGACCTGCGACTAAAGTTGCAGGTGTCGCGACTGTAGTCGATGGAGATGTCGAAGGTAGATCGACGACCTCTGTCGCTAACAATGTCTCATGACGAACACTAGATGTAGCCGGTTGCTCCAGCTCGCTGGTAGAGCAGCCTTGCCACCATCATTGCTTCTTGGACTGGGGCAGTGCCATAGGTGCTTTGCCCTTCAGTTCACGGCATTGAAACAGTCGGTGTCCCTTCTTGTGGCACTTGAAACAGAGTCTCTCCTCCATGTGCCTCTTGCGCTCCTCAGCTGTCATCGTATTTGCAATTGTGTTGAAATCAATTCGGCCAGACTTTGAAGATGGTTGACCACGGCCTCCACCATGATTGCCTCCACGTCCATGGCCTCGACCACGGCCACCACCATTGCGCTTCCATATCTTAGAGGCTCTGACTAATGGGTCATCAGAGTTACGTTTCCGAGTGGGTTGTCCGCCTCCATGTGCCGTAGATGGGCCAAATGTAGACCGCATGCCACCGACTTCCGGCGAATTTGTCACGACGTCATTCAAGACATTTTGCATCTCCACCAAAGTGATGTTGTAACCTTTCAGAGACCGGTGTGATTTAGCTCGAGTCTTCAATGCAAAGTTCGCCAGTCCATTGATAAAGCGGACGTATTGCACATCGGCTTTAAGATTCTGACGTGACCGACGTAAGAAGTCGTTGAACTTTCTGGTGTAGAAAGCGTAAGAAGTCGTTGAACTTTCTGGTGTAGAAAGCGTAACTCATGCTGCCTTGCGTAAGGTTGAGCATAGCATTAATGGCATCATCTTGGATGTTCGGGAGAAAAGTAGTCTTCCGCAGTTCCGCGACAAGCATGTCAAATGTAGACGGGATAGCAGCTTGAACTTTCCGATTCAGCCACCAACCATTTAAATGTCCAGAGAATTGCGAAGTAACCCAGATAAGTGAGTCGTACGAATCAGTTGTAATGCCTAGCAAAAGAAAGCGCCGAGGTTGCGCCTCCAGCCAGTTCTCCAAATTACGGGGATTGTCACCTGACTGAAACGGGGAGTTAATCGCAGCCTTGCGTCGAGTCTCCGTCAGGGTCACGGGTAAACCAACCAAGTTACGCGTAGGCATAGGTGTACCCACACGTAAATCAGTCGGTGTGTCACCACACAGCTGATTAATTTATCCACGAATGAGCAGCCAGACATGACCGGAATCGACCGAAGAAAACCGGGGGTATATGAAGAACTGCCTCGGAATGGTCGTGTCGTCATAAAAGAGTGCCTGAGACGTATAGACTGCCCGACGAAAAGTCTCCCATTGAGTCACGTAACCGAAGTGAAGTAACTCGCTCTTATGCTTCATAGCAAGAAGTAGCCCCGTCTTGGCGGGCGTAAGATTCAGACCACTGATATCAAGTGTTTCCGGGACGACGTAAGAACCATCCGGATTAACCGTCGACTGAGCCGTAACAACCTACTCGAGCTGAGCATGAGGACGTAAGTTGGTCGTAATGTACGGAACAAGAACATAAGCCGAGTAAATGTAAACGAGTTGTTGTCCATTAGGTAACGCAATTCGAACATCTGCGTCACTTAACAACGTCAAATCATCCGGGGTCAAGCTAAGGCCGGTTTCCTCGTGTAATTCTCGAACGGCAGCTTCGACATGCTCTTCGTTAACTATGATTGAGCCAACCGGGGACCAAGTTTTACCGGTACGAGGCTCGCGTTGTAACACAAGCTTAACGTCTAACAATCCAGTTCCGCCGACGTGAAGTACGATGACCACCACGTAACGTCCGGGTCCAACATAAGCCATTTCGAGTCAATCAAGCAACGTCGAACAAATCAAATGGTAGCGAAAACGTGCGTCGACCAAAGAGCTCCGAAACCATTGTGGCGGTCGGCCTTCTCAAGCTATACGCTGGCACAAATCAGTTCTAATCTGTCTAGTTTTGGCGTTGCAAGATGGCAAAATGATGTTGTCGATGTGAAATGTTGAAAGGATGTCTCACTTCTTGTACTTTATCATTATATGTTGTAAGTGAACAAAGGAATTGTTAAATGGTTTTGTCACCTCCCTCTATTGCACTGGGCTTAAATAGGTTTCTGCCTAGTTAGCTTACGCGTGCTTGCTTCGCTTACGTGTCAGGCGTTAGGGCTTTCCAACCGCTGTCATCTGTCCAGAGACGCGGCTCGTCTAGCACGGAGAATCACGACGCGGCGTGTTCTGCTGGCGGAGAACTCGCTTAGGCGCGTCATCTGGCTAGTTAGATTAACTGTGCGTATATGTACGTACCATGAGGTATTGATCGTACAGTATGCATCAGTACCCTTGTGAATGTTGCAGTAGCGACGTACCCACGTTTGTACGTCCGTCCGATGGAAAAGCACGAATTAGATTTAGTAACGAGTACCTATACAATGTCCTGCAATGTACTGTTGCATGACTTTACTCGTCACACCGTCGAGCATCCATGTTTCGAGTGCGAGCCTCCGCGCCCGCCCGGGTTTGCACTCTATGTTAGTAGCTAGGTATGCCTAGCGATATTGGGTATCGATAGGGGCAAGGCAAGGTCATCGTTGCCGGATCCATCATACCGGGGGGTATTGACATTTTCGATACCCTCCGTAGTTTTTTTTTTGGAGGCGATTGATCTTGAGGATCGCCGCCCACAGACATAAGTTGTCGCTCCTCTTGTTGCGATTACCCTCCTCGTTGTTTGTGTCGCGCTTCTCCCCTAGGGTGGGCTCGGCGTCAGTAGCATGGTTGGCTTGTACCGAGGGCCCTTCCCTAGCGATGCTCCCCGGGTATCCGCCGCCATCCCCAACACCTCCCTCCCGCCGCCGATCTGCCCGTACCCTCCTCGCCAATTTGTTTTTACAAATACAATTCCCGCCTCCTCATCGTGGAAGTATCTCAGACTATTCAGTCGCGAAAAAATATGTCGGGCGGGCCAAGTGGGACGTCTTGGCGCTAGTAGTATGCATGTATCATATTTGAATGCCCTCCGGGCATAGCTTTCCCATTTCCCATATATTTATCTAATCGCAACTGTCGGATCACCTCGCCTAGCCTCCCTACCGTTCAAGGTATAGCAAGGCGATGGCGGCGATATGATTTGTAGCGCCCATCACGACGAGGTGGGGTGAATGCCCACGAGCATGCATGCGCACCCCCTCCGGGCCACCACCGCTACGCCGCCGGTTGGTGCGGTTGCGTATGAGTTCTGCGCGTGCTTTCATGTGATTTTCTCCTAGGTAAAGCACAATGTAGTATTTCCAATTGTGGCGTCTTAGATTCTGTGAAACTCGCCACTCTTTCCCTTTTCACCCCCCCCCCCCCCCCACCCCCCCCCCCCCCCCCCCCCCCCCCCCCCCCCCCCCCCCCCCCTCGCCGTTCATATCCTTCTAATGTCTATTTATATTATGCTTGATGTAATGTTTTTAACACATTACTTGTGAGCCTAAATAAATGAATTTCTCCGTTGTCATAGACACACTTAAATATTCACGCGTAGTCCATCGCATTTTAACAATGTGTTATATTGGTGTCGAAAACGGCAATAAGAAAATGAGGGGGGTTGGGGGGGCGTATGGCCGAAATAGATATTGATGGTTCAACATATAGCATAGTGGACTTTCATTCCTTATTGGCCTGTGCTACATAGATGCTTGTTTAAGGTTTAAAGTTTGTTGAGTATAGGTTTATGTGGCGGTTAGCCTTCTCAAAGCTAAGTGATGGCCCAAATCCATTCTGTTCTATTCATACGCTGCTCAATTGTCGAGTGATGATTTAGATGGCAAGAGATGAGAAGATGCCTCACTGCTTGTACTTTATCATTATATTGTAATCGAACAAAGGAATTGTTAAATGGTTCAGTCACCTCCCTCTACTTCCATGGGCTTAAATACCTTTGCGCCAAGTTAGCTTACGTTTGCTTACACTCGCTTACGTGCCATGCGGTGGGGCTTTATAAACCGTCGTCAACACTCTAGCGACGCGGCTCGTCTAGCATTGAGAATCACGACGCGGCTCATTATGCATCGGAACCCTTGCTAATATTGTAGTAGCGACGTACCCACGTTTGTACGTCCTCCCTATGGAAAAGCACGAATTAGAATCTGTATCGAGTACTTGTACAATATCTTGCAATGTATTGTTGCATGACTGTACTCGTCACACTCGTACCCTCCCCCTTTTGACAGTTCTGTGAGGCCGCCGCGAGGCAAACCTCCGTGGCCTAAGCTCCTTTACCGAAGGAGTTATTGGGACTCAAGAATGCGCGCTGGGTGAGCGTGCATGAAGTCAAGGTACGCCTCAGTCTTGGCAAACTTGTGCCATTGGGGCGTCTCCAAGAAATCTTGTAACGTTGTAGTTCGGTGTACCTCGTTAAGACGGTGCCAAACAAGTGGAATATCGTCATCATGGAAGTGTGTCATGAAGAGTAAATATTTGCCTCGTCGTCCAGGTAACGACTTGACGCACACAACATAGATGTGCGAGACATCAAACTCCTCGTCGTCTCTTTCAAGAACAATCACCGGGACAACAGGTCGTAGTGTAGTAGAGCAAGGTCGTAAATTGTTCACATGGAATACACGATGTAAGCGTAATGTCACTGGAAGTTTCAATATGTAATTGTGTTTCCCAATTTGCTCATCCACTATAAAGGTCCAAGCTGTCTGTCTCTGAGTTTCCTTTTGGGTTGTCCTCGTTGATAAAGGTTTGCTGTGACGATGGACACCTTGTCTCCTCTGACGAAGTGTGGCGCTGTAGACGGTTCTGTTCGTGCCTGCATCTCGTCCTTGTGTAGCTGTAACACATAGCGTACGAGGGTATGCACGTCATGTAACAATCGTAACCGCTCTGTTGCGTCCTGCGAAACTGGAATTGACGGTCGCATGCTAAACAGTAGGTCTGGAGGTTCCTCAAGAGAGAATCCAAAATTAGCCTCGAAAGGGGTATGCTCGATTCCAAGTGCACGAGAGGCGTTGTACGCAAATTCCACTTGTGGTAGTATAGTTGTCCAATCAGAGCCATCATAGCAACGGAAGCAACGAAGGGGCTGCTAAAACGTGATGTTCACTCGTTGTGTGAGTGTGTCTGTCTCTGGATGACGACGGGAAGACATGTTCAAGCGCGTTCTGAGACGTCGCCAAAGTGTCTGCCAGAAGCCACTCACGAATTTCGGGTTGCGGTCACTGATTAGCTTACGGGGCAGTCCATGCAATTAGTAGACTCCATGTAAAAACAAAGTCGCAGTTTCTTCGGCAATAACAGTCTATGTACACGGCAGAAAATGGGCCATTCGGGTTAGATGATTTACTACAATCAGCACACTGTTAAAGCCATTGCTCTCATGCAAGGGTGTCAAGTAGTCAAGACCAATTGTATGCCACGATCTGGGTGGAAGAGGCAGTGGGTGAAGAGTCGCATACAACTCCGGTCGAATCTTTGCTCGTCGACATACGACGCTTCGCTCACAAAAATCTTTCACATCTTGGCGAAGTCGTTTCCACCAGAATCTGTCGAGTGCTTTAGCAAGAGTGCTAGCGACTCCTCTGAGACCAGATGACGAACTTTCGTGCAGTGTTGTGATCAATCTCAGTCGGAGCTCAGAGTTCCGCGGAATACAAAGGCGATTGAGGCGCCAAAAATATCTTGAGGCGTTAGGACTTTATCAACCGTCGTCAACAGTCTAGCGACGCGGCTCGTCTAGCATTGAGAATCACGACTCGGCTCATTCTTCACCGGAAACCTCACTTGGCGCGTCATCTGGCTAGTTCGATAAACTGTGCGTACCTATACGTACCGGGAGGTACTGGTCGTACATTACGCATCCGAACCCTTGCTAATATTGTAGTAGCGACGTACCCACGTTGTACGTCTGTCCGATGGAAAAGCACGAATTAGAATATGTATACATTGTCATTGTTTAACCGTATAATACATACCATATATAATATACGATTATACGATTATATATGGTAAGTAATATGTATTGTTAATATAAGGATTATTACATTTATATTAATCCTTATATTTAAAATTGTTATTATAGTAGATTTATTACATAAGTATTATATAAATTTAGTTTAATATAAGGATTATTATATTTATTTAAAATTGTTATTATAGTAGATTTATTACATAAATTATATAAATTTAGTTTAATATAAGGATTATTATATTTATATTAATCCTTATATTTAAAATTGTTATTATAGTAGATTTATTACATAAATTATATAAATTTAGTTTAATTTAATTCAACATAAACTAAGATATACTAAACTATATAATATATAACTATAGTATATTTTACAAATAGATTATATAAACTTTGTTTAATTTAACTTAACATAAACTCAAATATACTAAACTATATTATATATAACTATAGTATATTTAGAAAATAAATTACATAAATTTAGTTTAATTTAACTTAACATAAACTATAATATACTAAAATATATTATATATAATCAAATTATTATAAATATAATAATACAGCTATATGAAATTATTATTAAATTATATAGGTATGATATATATTATATCATATAACTATATTACATAAATATATAATACTATATCAAAATATCATACATGTATCTATATAACGCTTATGTTAATATCATTTAGAACTATATTACATAAATATATAATATTATATCAAAATATCATACATGTATCTATATAACGCTTATGTTAATATCATTTAGAACTATATTACATAAATATATAATATTATATCAAAATAACATACATATATCTATATTACGCTTAAATTAATAATATATAGAACCATATATATCAACATACCATATATATAAATATGATCAATATGTATATAGTAATACTTTTATATATTACTTGTATATGTAAATTAAATATATTCTTGTTAGATATATGTATTCCGTATATATTGTAATACTTTTATATATTACTAGTATATGTAAATGATATATATTCTTGTTAGATACATTTATTCCCTCTACCTCAGTATAAATGGAACTCGTATCAAGTTCCCCCCGCCGAATTCCGTGATTTGACATCTCCTTGAGTCCATCACTTCGGGGCCCAGGTCTTCGTCGCCGCTGGCCTCCTACCCACACACGCCTCTCGTCGTCGTCGACACCGTTGTTCCTCGTCGGGTGCCATTCTTCTTCTTCTTCCTCCTCCTCTTCGCCTTCAACCATCCGGTGAGAAACCACCGCCACCGCCACCGCCTCCACCTCCACCTGCCTGAGGCGGGCGCTCGTCGGGCAGACGCCGACATTTCAGTTTTCCCTTGCACCCCGGCATCAAGCAGGTCTTGCACTTGGCAACGCACAGCGTGCAAATCGCGTTGACGGCGCGGCAGCGGACTTGCGGGCAGTGGTAGACGTCCAGCTGCTGGCGGTCCGAGGTTAGTTTGAAGTCGCTCCGCAGGCATATCCCACACTGCGACGGAACCACGCCGTCCACCATCCGGTTCTTCAGGAGGACCATGGCCGACGACACCGACGACCAGAACTCTCGAAACGCCGTGTTCTCGGCAGCGTCACGCTCCATGTTCGCCTTCATCGACACTCCAACGTTCTCCTTGAGGGTCTCCACGTCGCGTATGAACTGCAGCAGCAGCAGCAACAACGGTAGCAGTAGTTGGGAGTTAGTAATGTACTTTGCACGAAAAAAAGAAATCAGCGACAAGGGAAGAAGGAATGGACCGCACCTCGACCAAGGTTGACCGCAGACGCTTAATCTGCCGAGTAACATGTTGGACGTGTAGGCGTTGTGTGCCGCCCACTTGCGCTTCACCGTCTCGGGCGACTGGTCCCTGTCGGTAGCGGTAGCGGTAGCGGCGTCTGTCCCAGCCATGGCGCTTGCCTGTAAATAAAAAACTTGTGTGATTATCCTTGTGTGTCCCAGCCATGGCGCTTGCCTGTAAATAAAAAACTTGTGTGATTATCCTTGTGTGTGGGCGATGTGATGTGATTATGATTGAGAAAGTGCCGGTGTGTGGGTGGGCGGTGGGCGTTGTAATTGTGATGTGTTTGTGATTGTGCCGGTGTGCGGGCGGCCGATGTGATTGTGCCGGTGAGCGGGGCGGGCGGGCGGGCAGGCGGGCGGGCGGGCGGGCGGGCGAGCAGGCAGGCATGCGGTCACGCGATGCGTATAACTAGTACATGGTGACAGTACATCAATGTCATTGCAACCAAATACGCGACCAGAGACAATGACAAGTGCGGCACATGCCACTCATACACACCAAAGATGATCGGACAATAATGAAAGTTGAACAGTCATCTCAATTACCGTACAAGTGGAATATGGTTGACCGCCGACGTTTTGGGGGTCATTCCTTCCAGAATGCCAAGGTGGCCAATGTTGATAATGGCATTCCTCATGACTGGAGATTTTAACGGCAGAAAATCGATAAGTGTTTATCGAACTGATCATGGATTGAACTATTTGAGTGAAAAAGCGTTTATCGAACTGATTTTAACGGCAGAAAATCGATAAGTGTTTATCGAACTGATCATGGATTGAACTATTTGAGTGAAAAAGCGTTTATCGAACTGATTTTAACGGCAGAAAATCGATAAGTGTTTATCGAACTGATCATGGATTGAACTATTTGAGTGAAAAAGCGTTTATCGAACTGATCATGGATTGAACTATTTGAGTGAAAAGCGAAATTCGATGAACGAACTGATCATTGATTGAACTATTTGAGTGAAAAAGCGAAATTCGATGAACGAACTGATCAGGGATTGAAAGATGTGAGTGAAAAATATTCGATGAACGAACTGATCAGGGATTGAAAGATGTGAGTGAAAAATATTCGATGAACGAACTGATCAGGGATTGAAAGATGTGAGTGAAAAATATACGAGAATATGACATGTGCGAATCGTTGAATATGTTGTCTGTATGTCTTTCAGACTGTGCAATCAAAAGATGTTTTATTTTCATTGAACGTCCCTGCGCCCGCAGCGATCCTCGCCGCGCCGCCCATGTTCAATGCAGCCGATGATGAGTTATCCCTAGGGATACTGAAGGCCCTGGGAAGCTGGATGTATGATGGCGTGTCCAACCCTGTACCCGGCATGGACGGTGCGGCTCCTCCTCCTCCTCAGCAGCAGCAGCAGCAGCAGAAGCTCCCCCAGCCGCAGCAAAACACGCTGCTCCCTGAGAAAGTTTTCAAATGTAATCATGCATCACCTAAGACCTATTGCCACAAGTTGTGTGTCGATAGCTATATGGAATATAAGAGGCACATGTTTTCCCACGAGGCCTACGATGAAGGTATGATGAAGTCTTGGAATCAAGACAAGGAAACCGGTAAAGTGTACAGCAACAGCACCAACTTGAAGCGTGCAATAAGGGACATGAGTAGAAAGAGAGTGCGACGCTCGTGAGTAGAGTAGAGCATTGCATGAGACATGGGATATTGAATGTGAAATTTTAATAAATTACGTGTTTTTTTTTTGGCCGACCATGCCCGACTACTGCACCGACTCAGCCGCTATCCCGACCTAACATGTGCTATCCTATAATCGAAATGGGACGACATGATTTCGATAACGGTGATTATCATAAATCATATGCGCTCTTGTAATACTTAACGGTATTACAAACCCAACTCATCCCTGGGAACGCTGAGTGGCACCCGAGTGGCACCCGAGTGGCACGGTGGACGAGGTCATCCAAGGCGAGCTGTGGCGCTAGAAGTGGGCTTGCTATGGAAGTTTTCGGGTGGGGACGGACCCCCCCCGCCGACCGGGACAGCATATTGATGCGGTGCGGGGTCTTGACACAATGGGTGGATTGCGTAATATAGTGATTACGACATTATGTTAATGAATGTCGAGGTTGTGATACTTAACGACATTATGTTTATGTATGTTATGTATGATATGGTTAACATATCTAATATAAATTTATATTATTTTTATGTTATCAATATATATTATTTTATGATGGTTTGTATTAAATTTATATTATTTTTATGTTATCAATATATATTATTTTATGATGGTTTGTATTAAATTTATATTATTTTTATGTTATCAATATATATTATTTTATGATGGTTTGTATTATTTTTATATTATTTTTATGTTATCAATATATATTATTTTTATATGGTTTGTATTATTTTTATATTATTTCAATGTTATCAATATACATTATTTTTATGATGGGTTGTATGATATGGTTAACACATCTAATATATATTTAGATTCAAGATAAATGTTATTATATTTTATATATGTTGTATACATAAATAATACATATTTTACATATTTAACCATATCATACATACCATAATATAAAGAATGTATATAAATAACATACATAAAAATCATGTCGTTGAGTATCACAACTTAACGACACCATATTTTTATATAATATACCATAATATTTATCATATGATTTATAATATAGTACAATCTATTTATGTTATAACAAATAAATAAATATTTAAAATTTTATTTAATTATATATTATTTAATAAGTTAATTATTATACTATATATATAATAGTGAATATAAAAATATTTAAAATTTTATTTAATTATATATTATTTAATTAGTTAATTATTATACTATATATATAATAGTGAATATAAAAATATTACACAATAAAATATAATTATATATTATATATATCATCATTGAACATTATATTATTTGATTATTGTACAATATATATATATATTCTAATAAATATAAAAATATTATATATTAAAATATAACCATTATATTTTACCATTATATTATATGATTTTTAATGCATTATTACATTATATCATATAATTTTTATATTATTCTATAATATCATTTTTATACTATAATATATATTATTTAATGCATTATTATATATAATTTTTATACATTATTATATATAATTTTTATACATTATTATATACAATTTTCATATACAATTTTTATACATTATTATATAGAATTTTTATACATTATTATATATTGTTTTTATATATTATGATTTACAATTTTTATATATTAGTATATACAATTTTTTTACATTATTATATACAATTTTTATACAATATTATATATAAATTCTTTATACATTATTATATTAATTCTTTATACATTATTATATATAATGTTTATATATTATTATATAAATTCTTTATACATTATTATATATAATGTTTATATATTATTATATAAATTCTTTTCACATTTTTATATACAATTTATGTACATTATTATGTATAATTTTTATACATTATTATATAAATTCTTTTCACATTTTTATATTCAATTTATGTTCATTATTATGTATAATTTTTATACATTATTATATATAATTTCTATACATTATTATATACAATTTTTATACATTATTATATACAATTTTTGTACAGTTTTATATATTAATTTTATACATTATTATATACAATTTTTATTCATTATAATTTACAATTTTTATTCATTATAATATACAATTCTTATACATTATTATATATAATTTATATACATTATTATATAAATTCTTTATACATTATTATATATAATTTGTATACATTATTATATACATTTTTTAAACATTATTATATACAATTTTATATACAACTTTTATACATTATTATATACATTTTTTATACATTATTATATATTGTTTTTATACATTATTATATGTAAATTCTTTTTACATTATTATGTATTGTTTTTATTATTATTATATATAATTTTTATACATTATTATGTATTGGTTTTATACATTATTATATACAATTTTTATACATTATTATATATTGTTTATATATATTTTTATTTACAATTTTTATACATTATTTTGTATTATTTTTATATATTATTATTTACAATTTTTATACATTATTATGTACAATATTTATACATTATTATGTACATTTTTATACATTATTATATACAATTTTTATACATTATTATATATAAATTCTTTTTACATTATTATATAAATTCTTTATACATTATTATATACAATTTTTATACATTATTATATAAATTCTTTTTACATTATTATATAAATTCTTTATACATTATTATATATAAATTCTTTTTACATTATTATATAAATTCTTTATACATTATTATATATAAATTCTTTTTACATTATTATATAAATTCTTTATACATTATTATATATAAATTCTTTTTACATTATTATATAAATTCTTTATACATTATTATATACATTTTTTATACATTATTATATATAAAGTCTTTTTACGTTATTATATAAATTCTTTATACATTATTATATACAATTTTTATACATCATTATATATAAATTCTTTTTACATCATTATATACAAATTCTTTATACATTATTATATACAATTTTTATACATTATTGTATATAAATTCTTTTTACATTATTATATAAATTCTTTATACATTATTATATACAATTTTTTACATTATTATATAAATTCTTTTTACATTATTATATGTAAATTCTTTTTACATTATTATATGTAAATTCTTTTTACATTATTATTTACAATTTTTATACATTATTATATATTGTTTTTATATATTATTATTTACAATTTTTCTACATTATTATGTATTGTTTTTATATGTTATTATGTACAATTTTTATACATTATTATGTACAATTTTTATACATTATTATGTACAATTTTTATACATTATTATGTACAATTTTTATACATTATTATATACAATTTTTATACATTATTATATACAATTTTTATACATTATTATATTATATTATATTTCGATGCGAGCAATCAAAAGATGTTCTTTTTCACGGAACGTCCCTCCGCCCGCAGCGAACCTCGCCTCGCCGCCAGTTTAATGCAGCCGATGATGAATTATCCCCCGGGATACTGCAGGCCATGGGAAGCTGGATGTATGATGGCGCGTCCAGCCCTAAACCCGGCCTGGACGGTGGGGCTCCTCCTCCTCAACAGTAGTAGGAGCAGCTGAAGCTCCCCTAGCCGCTGCAAAACACGCTACTCCCTGAGAAAGTTTTCAAATGTAATCATGCATCACCTAAGACCTATTGCCACAAGTTGTGTGTCAATAGCTATATGGAATACAGGAGGTACATGCTTTCAAATGTAATCATGCATCACCTAAGACCTATTGCCACAAGTTGTGTGTCAATAGCTATATGGAATACATGAGGTACATGCTTTCAAATGTAATCATGCATCACCTAAGACCTATTGCCACAAGTTCTGAGAAAGTTTTCAAATGTAATCATGCATCACCTAAGACCTATTGCCACAAGTTGTGTGTCAATAGCTATATGGAATACAAGAGGCACATGCTTTCAAATGTAATCATGCATCACCTAAGACCTATTGCCACAAGTTGTGTGGCGATACCTATATGGAATACAAGAGGCACATGTTTTCCCACGAGGCCTACGATGAAGGTATGATGGAGTCTTGGAATCAAGACAAGGAAACCGGTAAAGTGTACTGCAACAGCACCAACTTGAAGCGTACAATAAGGGACATGAGTTTAGAAAGAGAGTGCGACGCTCGTGAGTAGAGTAGAGCATTGCATGAGACATGGGATATTGAATGTGAAATTTTAATAAATTACATGTTTTTTTTTTGGCCGACCATGCCCGACTACTGCACCGACTCAGCCGCTATCCCGACCAGACCTGTGCTGTCCTATAATCGAAATGGGCGGACATGATTTCGATAACGGTGATTATCATAAAGCACGTGATTATCATAAATCACATGCCCTCGTGTAATACTTAACGGTATTACAAACCCAACTCATCCCTGGGAACGCTGAGCTCCAACGTCAACGTGGCGGGGATGCTGGTGGAGGCGGACGCCAAGGTGGGGCTGCGCGGGACTCCGGTGAACAACTTTGCGTCCCGCGAGCTGTTTGCGATCGGGCGGTGTCTGGGCGTGCTTATGAGCGACGTGAGTCCCGGATCGGCGGCGGTGCACAAGGCGATGCGCGCAGTGACGGTGCACCGGACGACAGAGGGGTCGTCGCTGCGTCTCGGGCGTCGAACGGACGAGGTGCGACGCGTGGCGCTCGAGGACGTGCGGGCGTACAACAAGGTGTTGGGCGAGATTCGTGTGGCGGTTAGCCTCTGAAAGCTAAACGCTAGCACAAATCTGTTCTAGTCTGTCTAGTTCTGTTGTTGCAAGATGGCAAAATGATGTTGTCGAGAGGCAATGGTGAAAGATGTTTCACTGCTGTACTTAGGCAGTATATGTTGTAAGTGAACAAAGGAATTTTTCAAAGGTTCTGTCACCTCCCTCTACTGCACTGGGCTTAAATAGGTTTCAGCCCAGACTGGTTACGCCTGTAAGCTACGCTTACGTGTCAGGCGTTAGTGCTGTCTAACCGTCGTCATCTGTCGTGAGACGCGGCCTGCCTAGCACCGGGTTTCACGACGCGGCTCCTTCTGCATCGAAGAGCTCGTTCTGGCGCGTCATCTGGCTAGTTAGATTAATTATGCATATCTGTACGTACCGGGAGGTACTGGTCGTACTGTAGCATCAACACCATTACAATATTGCGGTAGCGACGTACCCACGAGTATACGTCCGTCCTGTGGAAAAGCACGAATTGGAATCCGTAACGAGTACTTGTACAATGTCCTGCAATGTACTGTTGCATGACTGTACTCGTCACACTCGTACCCTCCCCCTCTTGACAGATCAATGAGGCCGCCGTGAGGCAGACCTCCGTGGTTCTTGGCTCCTTTACTGAAGCAGTTACTGGGACTCAGGAATGCGCGCTGGGTGAGCGTGCATGAAGTCAATGTATGCCTGAGTCTTGGCAAACTTGCGCCATTGGGGCGTCTCCAAGAATTCTTGTAACGCAATTGTCCGGTGTACCTCGTTCAACCGGTGCCAGACAGGTGGAATGTCGTCATCGCTGAAGTGCGTCATGAAGAGTAGATATTTGCCTCGTCGCCCAGGTAGCGACTTGATGCACACAGCGGAGATGTGTGCGACATCGAACTCCTCGTCGTCTCCTTCAGGTACAGTCACCGGGACAGCTGGTCGTAGCGGAGCGGTAGAGCAGGGTCTCAAGTTATTAACGTGGAACACAGGATGTAAGCGTACTGTCGTTGGAAGTTTCAACCTGTAACTGTGTTTTCCAATCTGCTCCTCCACTGAAAAAGGTCCAAGCTGTCTGTCTCTGAGTTTCCGGTTCGGTTGTCCTCTCAGAAAAAGGTTTGTTGTGACGACTGACACCTTGTCTCCTTTAGCAAAGTGTGGCGATGTAGACGGTTCTGTGCGCGCCTGCATCTCGTCTTTGTGTAGCTGTAACATTGAGCGTACCAGGGTGTGTACTTCCTGTAGTAATCTTAACCGTTCTGTTGCGTCTTGTGAAATTGGAATCGACGGTCGCATGCTTGACAGTAGGTCAGGGGGCTCCTCAGGAGAGAACCCAAAGTTAGCCTCGAACGGTGTGTGCTCAATTCCAAGTGCACGCGAAGCGTTGTACGCAAACTCCACTTGCGGTAGAAGTGTCGACCAATCAGAGCCATCATAGCAACAAAAGCAACGAAGAAGCTGCTGAAACGTGCTGTTCACTCGCTCTGTCAACCCGTATGTTTCTGGGTGTCGGCTGGAAGACATGTTCAGACGCGTTCCAAGACGTCTCTAGAGTGTCTGCCAGAAAGCGCTGACAAATTTCGGGTCGCGGTCGCTGATCAGCACACGGGGTAGTCCATGTAAGCGGTAGACTCCCTGTAAAAACAAAGTGGCAGTTTCTTCGGCAGTAATCGACTCTGTACATGGCAGAAAATGGGCCATTCGAGTTAGATGGTCTACTACAATCAGCACACTGTTAAAGCCGTTGCTTTCAGGCAAGTGTGCAAGGTAGTCAAGACCAACTGTGTGCCACGGTCTGGGTGGAACAGGTACTGGGTAAAGAGTCGCAGCCATCTGCGGTCGAATCTCCGCTCGTCGACATACGACGCAGCGATTACAGTAATCTTTCACGTCTTGGCGGATTCGTTTCCACCAGAATCTGTCGAGTGCTTTAGCAAGGGTGCTAGCAACTCCTCTGTGACCAGCTGACGAACTTTCGTGCAGCTCTGTGATCAATCTCAGTCGGAGCACTCTGAGCTCCGACTGTTCTGTGGAATACAAAGGCGATTGAGATGCCAAAAGTACCCGTCTCTGGCTTCTATCCGACTGTCTTTTGTCCACTCACCATCGTCCCCATAAAACGAGTCTTGTGAGAACCCCTCGCGAATGAGATCAGCGAACTCAGGGCTCAGCTGCAGCGCGTTAACAGTCAGTGAATTTAACTGTGCGTCTTCAAACAGCAGCTGGGACTTCCGTCGTAATTCTCGATATGACGGAACCTCGCCATCCCAAAATAAGGGTACTGTGGCCTGAGGTACGAAGTCTGGACGCCGGCTTAACGGGTCAGCTTCGTTCAGAGCTCCCTTGCGATATGCAAGTGTCATCGAGCCCACAAACGGTTGCAAATCCCGCAGGTATCTTGCTTGCCGCTTGTTCAGCCTGTTGTTCGGTTGCCTGAGCAGATGTCGCAGTGTGTCGTGGTCCGTTGCGACAAGGAACTTAGAACATCCTTCAAGATAGCACCTCCAATGCTTGACAGCTTCGCATACGGCCAAAGCTTCTAAGTCGTACGCAGAGTAAGTGTTACCACGCTCAGCTGGATTTAGCTTACGCGCCCAGTAAGAGACTGGCTGAAGACCTCCTCCTTGGTCTTGCAACAGGACTGTTGCAATCCCCACTGTTGAAGCATCTGTAGCCACGGTGAACGTCGCGTCCGAGCCGACCTCCGGAAGGATCAGGCATGGCGCGGAAATGAGCCGTAACTTGAGAGTCTCGAAGGCTTCCAAACAGGCAGGCGTCAGCGTAACCTTCTGTGGATGGGACTTCCGCAGTAAGTCCGTCAATGGAGCCGTAAGGTCGCTAAAATGGTGTATAAATCTGGCATAGAAGTTGCAGAATTGTACGAAACTGCGAGCCTCCTTCTGCGTCTTGGGCACCGGCCAGTCTGCAACGGCCTCGACTTTCTTTGTAGAAACCGAAATTTTACCGGCTGACACAATGTAGCCAGGTATTCCATCTGATGTAATCCGAAGAAGCATTTCTTAAGGCGTAATTTTAGCCCTTCCTCCTTGAATCGCTGCAGCACTAGACGTAGGTGCTCCAGGTGCTCCTCCAGTGTTCGACTGTAAATGCAGATGTCATCCAGGTAGACTGTCACGAACTTATGTAAAAAGTCGCGAAGAATGTCGTTCATCATCCTCTGAAATGTAGCTGGTGCGTTGCACAGCCCAAACGGCATGGCGACCCATTCCATTAAGCCATCAGGGGTCTGAAAAGCCGTCTTGTGAACGTCCTGGTCACGCACTCGAACTTGCCAGAATCCTGAGGCGAGGTCGAGGTGTGTATAGAAATTCGCGTCTTTAAGTTCGTCCAGTGTATCGTCCACTCTTGGAAGTGGGTAGGCGTCTTCACGCGTAACCTCGTTAAGGCACGGTAGTCAATGCACAGACGTAGTGAGCCATCAGCTTTTCGCACAAAAAGAATTGGCGAGCCAAACTCACTGTAGCTGGGACGGACCAGACCAGCTTCCACTGCATCTTTGAGCTGTCGATTAAGCTCAACGCGCTCTGCATGTGATAATCTGTTCAACCGTTGGCGTCGCATCGGTCCAGTTGTTTCAATGGGATGATCCCACTGTCGGCTTACAGGTGGAGAGTCGACAGGTTGCAGTAACTCCGGGAAGTCGTCGAAGAGTAACGACCGGAAGTTGTCACGTTGTTCTGCAGTTAGCTCCTCTCCAGTGTGAAAGTCTGTCGGTTGTTTAGCGGCTAATGTAAGTTCAATGACGTAAAAATCAGCATGACGTCCCCTGCTGCGGCGCGTCTTGCGCATGAGCTTCTGAACTTTCGTAGACGACAGGAGGAGACACTCAGGGCGTCGTTCCTCGAGGGTAGTCTCCACAGCTGTGCCGTCCATTAGTGTAAAAATTCTGGTTGTACCAAACTGTAAAGAGGCATGTTCGTCATCAAGCCATGGTAAACCCAGGATTAAATCAGCTGTGCGTAAATCACGTAAGACGTAAAAAGTCCGGTGAAATTCGTGGCGAGCCATCTCAAAAGTGACATCGCAGACTGTCGTAGAAGTCACTCGTTGTCCGTTAGCGAGTCGAACTGGAGTTTTACTTGCAGACTTCCGAGTCTGTAAAGCAAAGCGTCGTACAAAGTCCTCTGACACAAAATCAAGCGTCGCAGCGCAGTCCACTAATCCAGAAATTTGGTGTCCGCCATCAGGAGTTTTCACAGTCAACTCAGTTCGAATTAACGGGCGAGCTTCTGTGAGGTCAATCAGTAGAGCTGTAGCTGGCGAAGAAAATTGTCGCAGCGTAGCGATGGACGGTTCTGCGTCGTCTGAAGGTACAGGTACCGAGTTGGGTTGATCAGGTGCTGTAGGTTCTGGTGAGTCGTTAAACGCACAATCTGCGTCGACTAACCACAGCTGTACATGCCAAGGAGCTGGAGCAACCACCTCCTGTTGCGCTAGGTTCTCCAGTGACTGACGAGTAAAAAGCTGTGTTCTTGCTGGGAATTCTTGGTAGAGTTTCCAGTGCTTAGTCACTTGAGTAAATTTTGCCCACTTCGGTAGTACAAATACAGCCATCGTAGATGTCGGAGATGTTCGACGACAATCCTCAAAATGCTGCGCAATCTGCTCAGCTAATTCCCAGGGTGGGTTAATGAACACCCGTTCTTCTGTCAAATATTTGTCTAGAATCGAGTCACTCGGCGAACACTGAGGTAGGTCACCGTGCGAGTTAAGACCTTCATCATCAACACATCCCTCCAATGTGAAGTTGAATCGTGCATGCAGAGGGTCAAAGACTGAGTCAACCAGTTTCCAATCAACTGAACGTCTGGTTACAGTTTTACGACTATGTCTCTGCTTAGTCTGACGTCGACGACCTGCCACTAGTGTTACAGGTGTCGCGACTGTAGTCGATGGAGATGCCGAAGATGTTTCGACGACCTCTGTCGCTAACAATGTCTCAGAATGAGTAGTAGATGTAGCCGGCTGCTCCAGTTCATTTGTAGAACAACCTTGCCACCATCATTGCTTCTTAGGTTCCATCGGTGCCTTGCCCTTGAACTCCGGGCATTGGAACAGTCGGTGTCCCTTCTTGTGGCACTTGAAGCAGAGTCCTTCGTCCATGTGTCGTTGACGCTCCTCAGGTGTCATTGCCTTTGAGAGTGTGTTAAAATCTTCGCGGCCACATGTTTGACCACGTCCGCCATTGTTGCCTCTACCACGTCCGTGTCCGCGTCCGCGTCCGCGACCACGGACACCCTTGTTACGCTTCCAGATGTTAGAGGCCTCGTCGAGAAGGTCCTCAAAATTACGCTTGCGTGAAGGCTGGGAAGATGGACCAGCAGTAAACTTCGTATTGCCGAGTTCCGGCGAATCTGTAACGACGTTGTTCAGGAAATTTTGCAGCTCTACCAGTGTAATCTGGTACCCCTTCTAAGCTCGGTGTGACTTTGCCTGGTTCTTGAGCGAAGTGTTCGCAAGGCCATTAATGAAGCGTACACACTGTACACTAGCTGTCAAATGTTCTCGAGACCGACGTAAGTAGTCGTTGTACTGCTTAGTGTAGACCGCGTAACTCATCGTGATGCTCTGCGTAAAGCTTAGCAAAGCGTTAATTGCGTCGTCCTTGATGTTCGGAAGAAACATTGACTTGCGTAACTCCGTAACAAGCTCGTCGTACGTAGCTGGAATTGGAGGTTGAGTTTTCCGGTTCAACCACCACCCATTCAAATGTCAAGCAAACTGTGAAGTAACCCAGATAACTGAGTCGTACGAGTCAGCCGTAATCCCAAGCATGAGAAAACGCTGATGTTGTGCTTCGAGCCAATCCTCCAGTACATGAGGTACTTGACCATTCTAATACGGCGAATTAATTGCTGCCTTACGCTGAGTCTCCGTGAGGGTCACAAGTAGTCCAACCAAGTTGCGGGTAGGCATCGGCATTCCCATTCGTAAATCCGTAGGTCCTTCACCAGTCAGTCGATTGATGTGTCCACGAATCAGCAGCCAGACAGAACCAGAGTCGACCGTTGTAAACCGGGAGTACATGTGGAACTGTCTCGGGATAGACGCGTCATCAAACAAGACTGGAGCGTGTTGAACAACAGCTCGATAAAAGAGTTCCCACTGAGTCACGTAACCAAACTGACGTAACCGGCAGCTGCGATCCGCGGGATCAGCAGCTTTCGGAAAGCCATGTACGGAGGGTTTTGGAAAAACATAATATCCGTACACCAACACAGGGATCTCCCGCTCGGCCAGTCCGATATGTCTTTCCGCGACTAAATACTCGCAGATACTCTTCCGACGATGGGGCGGGGCGGCGTTTGCGAAATATTTTTTGGCGAAGAGGGGTACGGACGGATCAGCGGAGGGACGAAGGTGTTGGAGCTGGCGGCGGACAGCTGGGAAGCAGCGCTAGGGACGGCGCTCGCTAGCAGTCGCCAGCCCTGCGAGCGACTCATATCTCCCCTGGGGGCGAGGCCTGAGGCTACGCAGGACGGTGGTTGGTCGCAGCCGGAGGAGCGGCACGGTCTAGCGGCGGCGGTCCTTAGGATCACCCGCCGCCGGAAAAGCCCGGTACGGGGGGTTTTTGGAAAAATTCCCGTACCCACCATCTTTTGAGGACCGGCGACTCGATCCTTGTGTTCTTCCTACCCCTTCCCGAGTCGGTACCCAGTTATCGATAGGCTGCCTCAGGCAGTGTGCCTAGGGTTATCGTAACGGCACACTGCTCGTAAAGGCGGCCCCCTAACAACGTAAGCCACTGGGGGAGGGCACGGACGGCCACAGCGCGATCAGATAGGTGTTGGAGACAGACGGGAAAAGGACAGGGGACAGGAGAAAATCTGGCTCGGGGGCAGGAGAGCCAGCCGGAAACCGTCTGCAGCCTAGTTCTTTTCTCTTCTCAGCCCCCGGAGGAGGAGAGAAGACTCGGCTAGGTGGCGAGCTGCGTCGAGAGGAGCGGCTAATACCTCGGGCGGGGTTGAGCACGGATCGAGGCGGGACCGACGACGACCTTTGCGAGGGGGGTTTTTTACCTGCCTTTCCCCCCAAGCTCCGGCACGACCGGAGTCGCACAGGAGCCGAGGTCAAGCAGGTTCGCCTCGACCAGCTCAAGCTGGACAGCTCTGCTGATCAGCGACCCCGCAGCGGCTGGAGCAGGCCGCGTATCGTGGAGACTAGCGACATTTTATATTTCATACCTGTATGCAGACAGTACTTGTTTATGAGTATGTTTTAGACGGTATCGTTACTGCCATTGGAGAGGTTGGGATTAGTGGTTCACGGTCTACCTCAGTCTACTAAGTCATGTATGGCATAGCATAAGGGGGGGCCAGAGACAACAGCCGATTTATAGTGGTATTGTTGTAAACAATTTCAATTTCAATTTGAAGTAATTCACTCTTGTGCTTCTCAGCACGAAGTAGCCCCTTCTGTGCGGGAGTAAGTGTCAAACCGTCAATGTTGATGATTTCCGGGACGACGTAAGTGCCATCCGGGTTAGCTGTCGACTGTGCCAATACAGCCTGTTCGACTTGAGCAGGTGTGCGTAAGTTGTTCGTAGCAAACAGGATTGGAATAGATGCTGAGTACACGTAGACAAGTTGTTGTCCTTGAGGTAGCGTAATGTTAACATGTTCACCACTCAACAACGTCAAATCATCCGGTGTCAAAACAAGACCGGTCTCCTCGTGTAATTCGCGAACAACAGCGTCGACAGGCTCTTCGTTAGGTAAGACAGAGCCAGCTGGGAACCAACTTTTACCAGAACGAGGCTCACGCTGAAACACCTGCTCAAGTCCGACGGTTTAGTTCCTCCAACGTGAATTACCAACACCACGTAATGTCCGGGTCCTAGAGAAGCCATCTCAACCCAATCAAGCAACGTCGAGCAGATCAACGAGCAACGAAAGCGTGCGTCGACCAAAGCGCTCCGAAACCAGTGTGGCGGTTAGCCTCTGAAAGCTAAACGCTAGCACAAATATGTTCTAGTCTCTCTAGTTCTGTTGTTGCAAGATGGCAAAATGATGTTGTCGAGAGGCAATGGTGAAAGATGTTTCACTGCTGTACTTAGGCAGTAGATGTTGTAAGTGAACAAAGGAATTGTTTAAAGGTTCTGTCACCTCCCTCTACTGCAATGGGCTTAAATAGGTTTCAGCCCAGACTGGTTACGCCTGTAAGCTACGCTTACGTGTCAGGCGTTAGTGCTGTCTAACCGTCGTCATCTGTCGTGAGACGCGGCCTGCCTAGCACCGGGTTTCACGACGCGGCTCCTTCTGCATCGAAGAGCTCGATCTGGCGCGTCATCTGGCTAGTTAGATTAATTATGCATATCTGTACGTACCGGGAGGTACTGGTCGTACTGTAGCATCATCACATTACAATATTGCAGTAGCGACGTACCCACGAGTATACGTCCGTCCTGTGGAAAAGCACGAATTGGAATCCGTAACGAGTACTTGTACAATGTCCTGCAATGTACTGTTGCATGACTGTACTCGTCACATTCGAGAGGCGCCGCCGCGGGCGAAGTTGACTCTGTTGGTGCGGCTGCGGCTACTGCTGATGGGACCGGACATGCTGGTTGCGTCGCGGGACGCGAGGCGTCCGCGCCGGGCGATAGAGACGCCGTCGCCGTATGCGCGCGGGTTTGCGGAAGAGACCCGGCGGCTGATGGGCTAGCACGCCAAGGTGGTGGTCGCCAACGAATTTTTGATGGCGCTGAAGGTGATCCGGGGGACGCTGGAGCGGGACGGCGGGGAGCCGCTGCGTTCGGAGGTGTACTTTGGGGAGATGTCGGGGGAGGCACGCTATCGGGCGCTCGAGCGATTCCGGAACGACCCGGACTGTCGGGTTTTGTTCATCACGCGCGCGGGGAGCACGGGGCTTTAGCTGACGGACACCGCGCTCCGCGCGACATCGTTCACTAGCCGGCGCGACTGCAAGTAGCGGGTGTCCATAACTACGTAAATGTTATGTATGGTACGTTTGATTTTTTTATTTTTAACGTACAACACCTCCTTCTCTCCTTCTACCTACGAGGCCATGTACGATGTACTAAAAATAGAAACGCGGAGAATCTGTGAGATTCTGTGGCTTCTTCTTCAAGACCATCTGTACCGCGACTACCGCTCACAGACTCACGACCGACCTACCGACCGCTCACTGCAACTCATCTAGTCTGTCCAACTGCATTGTCATGGAAGTTGGAAGACTCGCTAGCTTCCAGAATGTTTCGCACGGGAAGAATCTAGGACTGAAGAATGTCGTGTAAGCTTCCCGCTCATAATTGTCATCATCAAGCACGTAATCTCATTTTATGATTGCGTGCCGCCGCAGTATGTTTTTCGTCTCTGTCATTCACCCGCGCTGCCTTCCCTATTAGGTTTCTGCCTTACCCTGAAGAGTGCCCGCCGGAGTACAAGGGCGCGATAGCGTTGATGCTTCCTCCGGTGACCGTGGAGCTGCACGAGACGGCGTACAAGGCCTCTGGCTCGACACAGTATACTTTGTCTGTGATTTCTTCGACCGCGGCGATAATGGCGGTCAAAGGGGCCCAACTGGTCTACGCGGCGAACAACCAGCCGCTACCATGTGAGGATGCTTGGTTTTACGGCGGGCGTTGGGCGCCGCTACCACCATACTCAGACTGGGAGGTAACCCCCCTCCCCCTTTCCCCTTCGCGCGTGCCATCCTTGTATTCCAGCATCTACCAACCCCGCTGAATATGACGTCTCATTGTCGTTAATGCTATTATCAATTTAAAGCGAACTTACTATGCCTTCATGTGCCATTCAGGCATACGTGAAACAGACTTTGAAGACCCTTGTGCTTCACCCGGACTTGAAGAAGTTGTTCCGAAAGCCCATACGGAAGGCTGTAGCGGCCTGGGTCATCCCCGAGGTGCGCTTTCTGCCTGAGCGCGCCGGATACAAGCGGGAGCACCCCAAGCTCGCTTACAATAAAACAGGTAAGCTTATTAGTAATCACATCTTTTTTCACATTGACTACTACTGCCATTCAATTTCCTGTTCTGTGAGGTTAGCCGTGCAGAGTTGTTTTGAGTTTATTGTATTTAGATTTCTGTCACTTGCAAGAAATGGACACAAGAAGTTTTTGATGTTCTCTTTATATGTTATAGGCATTCGTGGTGCACGGGAGGCCGTTGTGCGCGAGGAACGTGCTCTTGCCCGCAGGCAAGCGGCTGCTGAGCGCAAGCAGGCTGCTGCTGGTCGAGGCTCAAGGGAGACTCGTCGCTCGGGATGCGAGCGTGTTGAGGCTGGAGTGCCGGTGGCGGGCCGGATGGGGGTGGAGGACCCGACGGAGCGAGATGTGCCCTTCGTTTGAGGTGAGTTGGTGACAGAGGTAGGGACAACGGTGGTGTATTCGGGGGAAGTTGCCGTGGTGGAGGCAGTAGTAGGCATCGAGGAGAATGAATAGGTGGGGGTGGTAGATAAAGGGCCTTCGAGTTTGTCAGGGGTAGAACGCATGGAGGCTGTCAGCATCGCAGCCGTTGGTACCGCATCATGGGACATAGTAAGACAGGTGCAGCAAGCACAAGAGGCACAGAAAGCAGCGAATGCTCGCATAGAGGCGCGGCTAATAGTTGCCCAGGCGCGGTGGGAGCAGCAGCAGAGGCGCAGGCTGCCGGTACTGTCAGCAGGAACACGGCAGCTGCAAGCTCTTGGTCGGGACGCGGAGGTAGAGGCATTCAAGGCAGCATTCAGATGGAATAGACAACAGGCTGACCGTGCTGCGCCCAGCAAGAGAAGGCGACTAGAAGACATGTCCAGCCGTGGAGCTAGCCTGTTTAGAATGGTTTTAGAGCAGCGGTCAGAACAGTCGTGAAAAACATATTGTAATTGAAATCTTTTTTGAGCATTTACTGTAGCAAGTTTTGTGCATTCACCTCATCAGTTTTTTTACTGAGCATTTACCTTACCATGTTTCTGTGCATTCACCTCAGCAGTTTCTTTTTCTGGGCATTTACCTTGGCAAGTTTCTGTGCACCCACCTCAGCAGTTTCTTTTCCTGAGCATTTACCTTGGCAAGTTTCTGTGCACCCACCTCAGCAGTTTTTTTCCTGAGCATTTACCTTACCATGTTTCTGTGCATTCACCTCAGCAGCTTTTCTTCTGAGCATTTACCTTCCCATGTTTCGGTGTACCCACCTGCTCAGCAGTTTTTTCTGAGCATTTTACCTTACCATGTTTCTGTGCATTCACCTCTGCAGTTTTTTTTTCTGAGCATTTACCTTACCATGTTTCTTTGCACCCACCTTAGCAGTTTTTCTTTCTCAGCACTTACCTTACCATGTTTCTGTGCACCCACCTCAGCAGTTTTTTCTTTTGAGCATTTACCTTACCATGTTTCTATGCACCCACCTGCTCAGCAGTTTTTTTTTGAGCATTTACCTTACCATGTTTCTATGCACCCACCTGCTCAGCAGTTTTTTTTGATCATTTACCTTACCATGTTTCTGTGCACCCACCAGCTCAGCAGTTTTTTTCTGAGCATTTACCTTACCATGTTTCTGTGCACCCACCTGCTCAACAGTTTTTTCTGAGCATTTACCTTACCATGTTTCCGTGCACCCACCTGCTCAGCAGTTTTTTCTGAGCATTTACCTTACCATGTTTATGTGCATTCACCTCAGCAGTTTTTTTTTTCTAAGCATTTACCTTGGCAAGTTTTTGTGCATTCACCTCAGCAATTTTTTTTCTGAGCATTTACCTTGGCAAGTTTCTGTGCATTCACCTCAGCAGCTTTTCTTCTGAGCATTTACCTTCCCATGTTTTTGTGCACCCACCTGCTCAGCAGTTTTTTCTGAGCATTTACCTTACCATGTTTCTGTGCATTCACCTCAGCAGCTTCTTTTCTGAGCATTTACCTTACCATGTTTCTATGCACCCACCTCATCAGTTTTCTTTTCTGAGCATTTGGCTTACCATGTTTCTATGCACCCACCTGCTCAGCAGTTTTTCTGAGAATTTACCCCCCCCCCCCCCCTCCCTCACAGGCACTGCATGGGTTTTAATTTTTTTTTGGGGGGGGGTGGGTCGGGCATAATTTGCTTTGTGAAGGAGTTAAATAGTTACAATGATGGCTGTGCCATGTAAGGATGAAATAATTATACACAATTCGCTTTATGACCTATAGCATGTCATGCAAAGGGACGAGGACGCAGTAGCAGAGATAAAAAACAGCAAGCATGTACATCCAAAAAGCCAACTATGCCAGAAGGGGGCTGGGCGTCGATCTCGTCGTATGAGTCCGAATCTGAGCCGTCCTCGCTCTATGTGTCACGACCACCTTCGCTCTGTTGCTTGTGCCGGTCGTCTCCGTCCAGCATGGCATCCTTCAAGAGCAGAAGTCTCAGGAGGTCTTCATCATGCTCCACCTCAAAGTTTTCCATCTGCTGCTTGGCATCTGCAACCGTGGCTTCATTGATCTCAGCAGAAGCTTTGCTGCGACCAACACTTAGCTAGCGGGGCTTAAGCCACTTCTTGGGGTAGCCCTTCCGAGCGATCAGATCCTGATACAATCGCACAAAGGAGAAGGTCTGCTCCGCAACGCTATCAAGATGAATGTTGCTGCGTTTCAGCGCAGCGAAGCGTGTCTCTTGATGAATCGCCTCTGCGCCTTGGCTGCTGAACTTGTCCAGGGAGCCATGCAGCTCGATGAGCTCGTGACAGTGGCACTACATGATATGCATGTACACTGTCACGTGCTTGGGCAAGCATCGCAGCAAGAAGGCGCGCATGAACCGCTCCGCCTGCACCCGGACGGCTTCTGCATGCTCGTCGCGAGACGCCTGATCATATGCGCAGCCCTGTCCGATGAGATGGTTCCAATAGCAAAAGGTACTCCACACGTACTTTGACCACTGGCAGAGCGCGCTGTTGGGGTCATCGTACACCTGGTCCATCAACTCACGAGAGAAGTCCATGAGTGTAGAGCAAAGCTCCCCCGGCCACGACTCTGCTAACAAGGACGACCCGCCTTTGGATCCTGCGCGTCTCTGGCCAGCCTGCGTCCCGGCGTTGAGCTTTATTTTCATGCGCTCCTCAATCCAAATCATGACCTACACGTTAAATTACATCGCAAATGCCCATAGTTAGTACGTGGATTTCAACGCACTAACGTTTGAATGAAACCTCATAGAAATGAATACACATTTTATTGAAACTAAATGATAGTAAAGCTAGCAAGGAAATGGTAATAAATGCAAGGTATGTTATCACTCCCAGCGCTAAATCGGCGATCGCCACCGTCGCCATGGCGATTTTAGTACTTACTGTCTCGAAAATACAGGCAGGCGGTGGCGATGCGGCGGATGCAGCATTTGACAGTACCAGTAGACGCGGTACATATGCTATAGATTTTAAAATATGTCAATTTTTAGGCACCGCTTGTACGAGGATCGTATTTGGAATGAAAGCGGTACTGCCGCAGTGATGTACCTGTATAAATCGAAGGTTTACTTACCAGAACACCTGTTTACTTTACTGATTGGTGGTTTTCACTGCGCTTTTGTAACTAAATTACGACGTAGAATCTATTCATAAAAAAATAGCTATATAAATACGTGGTTTACTTACAGAACACCACATATCAACCTCATTAAATAAGTCACAGCAGAAGAATGAATAAAGCGTGGATGCGCTCAGCACCCGTATTCCCTATCTAACTGCCGCAGACCCGTCATAGCTAAGGATGAGCGATCGAGGGTACATAGATAGAAGCTCTAAGTCGGTTGGGATTCAAAGGTGTAGAGCTGCGTGGTAGCCCTTTGGCCGTACTGCATGGAGGGCCTCGATCGGGCGGCGGCCAAGTAGTGTCACCCTCTACACCCGCCCGGTATGTCATCGCTACATGGTACCGACGTACCGTAACAATACACGATGAGAAGCTACCTCTCGTGCTGAACCCCCTTCCTCGAAGGAGTGATATTGGTAGCTGTCTACTAGGATGGGGCGGCGGGCTACGAATAGGGCTGAGCTTGTAGACGGGGAGTGGAGTAGAGACTGCAATGTGCCTTGCTATTCCTGCTAAGCGATAATGGCTGCCCGACCTCGGGCTTTGCAGCATATGGAGCCACTTCGCCCATTTTCGCGGTTTCCACAACCGTGTTTCAACTACACATGAAAGCCTCCCTACCCGTAGTGCCGGATTGAGTAAGGATTGACTGAGCCAAAAACCGCTCAGTTCTTTCCCGTTCGTCGTTCCGTCTGCATGCCTTGACTGGTGTACAATAGATACGGATACTTGGTCTGTAGCGAACGCAGAACGGTGAAGAACGGGGCGGAATGTGGCGCGCCTTGAATTCGTCTCTAGTCTTAGAGCACATATTTGTCCGTAGTTTGCCAGGGGTCGTGCATGATAATTGAATATGGTACGTCATCTGGGCATATTATTTCTTATATTACAATACAGCCCACAGTCCCGGAGGTACAGGTACGGTACTATCATTTATTATCGCTAAGCACCAGAACGTCTGTTTATTTCGAACGCTTGCACCCGCGCATCTGACACCGCCTGCAGTCGTACGCGCAGCCGCGGAGTTGCCGTTGACTAGCGCTTGTGAGACAAGGGCCACAAAGCTATTCCTTACAGGTTCTGGCCCTTCTGCACCAACCGCCGCTATTCGTGCTGCCTTGACCTCAAGGTAAAGTGCTGACCACTTGTAAAACTTGCAGCGAGTACTTTTTTACGACTGGAACGTGCGTCAAGTGCTTCGCAGGTAGATCTCTGGCCGGAATAAATTTGGCGGTGGAAAGGCCGCGGCGCTAGGGACAACCACGAGTTGACTTCTGCGGTCTTCGTGACACGCAAGGGTAAGGCACGTCCTTCCTCATTTAAACCTAAACCCTAAACCCTTAACACCCCCCGTAAGCCCGAGCCGTATTGATAACACTCAGGTTTCGCTTGGTAGCTCGGAGGTGGAGGTCCCCCAAGCCAGGCAGCCGGCAACTACAGACCGCGTTGGAAAGAAGATACCAACAGGGTCAACCGCAACGGCGAATCCTTGAAAAATATATCTTATGCTTTCATAGTAAAACCGGTAGTCACTGCTGAAGTCCCGAGCCGAAGGTCTAAGTCGGTCGAGGCGGTCGAGTGTCTACCGACGACCTGCCTTGGTTAGATCTTGACGGTAGGTAGTAGCTTCAATAGATATTGCCGCCAACGGGAGTGGGCGGTATTATTTCCAATTGAGTAGGTACGTATTATTCAGCCAGTTCTCATAGAAATAGCGAGTACAGTGATTGTAAATAAATTCTACGCATCGAGTCAAATTTGCCAGAATAGTATCCGTCAGAATTGAAGCATACGTAGTCTTGTAAGTAATCTTCGTGAGTGGGAATCGATTACCAAGTGACGATCGCCATGGCGATCGTCACAGAGTGGCGATCGTTTTGGCGGCGAGATATTCGGTACAGTAGCGCACGAGAAGATACAGGTTTTCGCATAATCGATAATAATAATGTCTACGAATGTACAGAAACACCTTTCGCGAGATATGTATCGCGGAGTGTACAGGTACCTGTACCCCGAGAAATATCCTCGCGTCATGATAATACAGTCTGAGGTTAAATACTGTTTACGCAATATCGGTCATTTAAGATTTTAGTATGAGGCACATATCATACTGTGCAAAGTACACGTCGCGTACCGGGACAGTACTAGCGCCCAAGTACAGTGGCGATCGCCGATTTAGCGTTGGGAGTGTTAGGTCTCACCTTTTCCAGCTTTTCAACATCAATGTTATGAGTCACCGTCCACTTGAAAATCTGTGGAACGATGCGCAGCTTGCAGTGCAGAATGTCAAAAATGTAGTTCTGGATCGGCAGGTCGAACATGGGCCTCAACATGGTGCCCAAATGCTCAGCGTTGACCTTGGTCCTCGCCGCGACGCCGTAGTCATCATGCCCCGGTTTGGTCTTCCGTGGGAGGGGCAGCGGTTGAGCTCCTTGTGCCGAGGCCCGATGGACTTGCTGCATCCGGGGCAGACGTAAGACGAGCAGCCTTCACCCTCACAGTCAGAAGCGCAGGCTGTATGGTGGCTGTCACTCAGCCCCGGAGGCGTGTGAGCAAGCTGAATTTGCTCCTCCAGCGTTCTGGGTCCCATGCGATCTACCGACTCCCCAGTCCCATAGCGCTCAGAAGCCTTCAACTGCATCAGCGCTTTCTTAATCTTACAATAGATACAAGGGAAGCTACTCGAGCACCCATTGAGGCCAATGATGCTGCTCAAGAACTTAAGGTCACCTGCCACAGATATATACAAACATACCCCCTTATGTTCATTTTCAAAAAACAACATCGTGTGCAATTAGAAAGACAGAAAAAAGTGCACTTATGAGCAAATAGAAAATGACATGAGGAATACATTAACATGCCCTGTGACAACTCAAGATGACCTCAGTAGGACACCAAAACGATGCATGAATGAGTGTGACTGAATCTTTTTAATAAAATGTATGATACCATCACAACGTTGCTTTAATGACATTTTCAGAAAAACAACACAGTGTGCAATTAGAAAGACAGAAAAACACACTTATGAGTCAACAGAAAATGACATGAGGAATACATTAACATGCCATGTGACAACTCAGGACCTCAGTAGGACACCAAAACTATGCATGAATGAGTGTGACTGAATCTTTTTGATAAAATGTATGATACCATCACAGCGTTGCTTTAATGACATTTTCAGAAAAAACAACACAGTGTGCAATTAAAAAGACAGAAAAACACACTTATGAGTCGACAGAAAATGACATGAGGAATACATTAACATGCCATGTGACAACTCAGGACCTCAGTAGGACACCAAAACTATGCATGAATGAGGGTGACTGAATGTTTTTAGTAAAATGTATGATACCATCACAGCGTTGCTTTAATGACATATTCAGAAAAAATAACACAGTGTGCAATTAAAAAGACAGAAAGACACACTTATGAGTCAACAGAAAATGACATGAGGAATACATTAACATGCCATGTGACAACTCAGGCGGACCTCAGTAGGACACACTTACGCTCTCCAATAAAGAGCAGGCGGGCACTTCCGAAGGTCCGAAGAAGAAGAATGTGGTAGGGCGTAAGAAGCGCCCCCGGGGACCTTATGAGACGCGAGGCGACACATCTGATGTTGAAAAAGCGAAAACTGATCGCCAGGAAAATAAAAAAATCGAGAAAGCAAGGTCGACTAGGCAAAGGACTAAGAGCGATAAAGGAAAGGCACCGGTAAGTTTGAATCAAACGTGTCTTTTTTGTTTGTTAAGTTGCTCGACATTTTATTGGTTTCTTTTGTGCACGGTCCGCTTAATTCGGAGTTAAGCGTATTTGTTGTGTATGTAAGGCCGAAGCGAGGGTAAGGCCGATTTCGTTAACTGCTGATTTGTTTGGTTCTTCTTCCGACGAGGTAAGAGACCCATAGTTATCCTTCTACTTTATCATGCATGATTCCCGCCAACGATTATGGTTTTTTCAATGATGGTAACAATGACTATTACCTCGCAATTTTCCCTTCATATAGGCGCCTATTGACAAAAGGGCGCGCACGGGGGTCGTTCCTCAACCATCGTCACATGCACCTCTGGTAAGTATCCGCAAATACATGTATTTACAACATCAACTACTTTTGCATAAAGTAGTTGTGATAGATGGTAGAACTATCATTGTCGTCGATTTCTATGTTCTTTCCAATGACGAATGTTATTTTCATGTTGCCTTTTTTATTCCGTCCCCCCCTCGGTGCTACACAAGGGAATGATTCATAATGAGGAATCTTCCGGTCCAACGGCACCAACCACCCAGGTAGGTAGTTAAAAACCGTTGAATACTTATCGGTGTTAGAACTAGCATTGCATTACCTAGTGCTTATGTACAAGGTAGCTAGTCCTTATCTTAGTACTTAGTGTTGTACTGATAGCGGTTCTCTATTTCCCCGTTAGTGGCGGTCGGCCGGCCCTGCCGGTGCCTTTGCCGGCCGCCATCTCTCTCTTTTCACTTCCTTTGTCCCCACTGCTGGCCCCCTAGCGGGGCCGGCTAGACATCCCGTGTAACCATACCTTCCAAACTCCAACAGGTTATGGGCCCTCCACAACGTTACCCGGGATAGTCAGACCTCCGAAATACGGCAGCCCCAAGTAGGAGAAGAGCGTGCAACCCAGATACTCGCTTTGAAGTCAACACCGACGCTAGCCGCCCAAGGTCCCCCGTGGCCGCCCTAGGCTAGCAGTACCGCCTCCGCCACCCAAGGAGAAGAGCGTGCAACCCAGATACTCGCTTGAACTACCACTACCGACACCAGCCGCCCATGGTCACATATGGCCGCCCTAGGTTGGTTGTCTACACCACCCTGCTCACAGCTCACCGATGCTATCGACCGGATCTGGTTTCAAAATCAAATTCAAACCGATTCGAGAAAATTCGGCCCGCGCGTACTTTAAATAGTACTGTTTTTGTTTTTTCCCGAGGCAACGCCGCAACGCTCATCTGACAAAGCGAGGTTCTAACCTTGCCCACGGCGAAGGGGGGGGAGTCGACACGATAGCGCCCGACTATTCTTTCCGAGTGCCTACACGCTTGTGGCAGCCCTGTTGGCTTTTCCCCGCACTCGCCGGTCGCTCTCATGCGATAGCTAATTCGCCCGTGGACGGTTTTCCCGCTACATGTCAGACTAGTACATTAAGCAGTACATTTGGACCAGTTTATTGTCGGCAACTCGCCGGTAGCATCCCGTTCCTGTGAGCACCTGTAGCGTCACCTACCCGGCCTGATATACCGCTACCCGAACAACGCGTACGACCAAGATGACTCCTTCCTTGAAGACAAGCAAGGGCGACGACAAGACCTAAGCTACCTTGAGGGGGAGTGTTAGAACTAGCATTGCATTACCTAGTGCTTATGTACAAGGTAGCTAGTCCTTATCTTAGTACTTAGTGTTGTACTGATAGCGGTTCTCTATTTCCCCGTTAGTGGCGGTCGGCCGGCCCTGCCGGTGCCTTTGCCGGCCGCCATCTCTCTCTTTTCACTTCCTTTGTCCCCACTGCTGGCCCCCTAGCGGGGCCGGCTAGACATCCCGTGTAACCATACCTTCCAAACTCCAACAATCGGACTATTCCGTTGACCTACAAGACAACAAATGAAACTAGATGTGTCTTTATTTTTATCCTAGGAGAATGCTTGCTATCTTATATCGATTTGAATGTTGTTACTTCAGGCCTCTGCTGATTATGGGATCTTTAGTGGGATCAAACGCTTGTTGAGTGGAGTTGGGAAGGAAAAAATGACGTCATGTAGGGACAATACACCATCTAAGGTATGGCTATCGCGTTTGTGTGAATCCACACGTAATATCGATTAATGAAAAGTTCTTCGAACCCTTTTTTATATCTCATTATGTGCCACATTTGTACCCTGTGTAGCTATAAGTCGGGACCGAGCGGCGTTCTTTAACGCTGCACTGAGTGTGGGTTGTTCACACCACCTTTGACTTTACTCATGTATTGTTATGTTTATGTGCCACAGGCGGAAACTCATAGAGAGGCAACTGAGGACGACGTACTTCCCAATCCTGTGTCCTCTGCACAAGCCACTACCTCAAAGGTAAGCGGAGGTCAATGTGGTTTCAAATTCTGTATTATAAGTAACAAGTTTTATTCTATTACTTCATGTTTGTGTTATATGCAGTCTCAACCTGGTCAAGAAGCCTTGCAAGAAGGCTCACGTCCCCAACCCCTATCCACAAGTGTAGTTGTGGCGGTAAGTGCAGCCCTAAGCGGCGTTGTTTTAAAGCCGCAATGAGTGTGGGTTGTTCACACCACCTTTGACGTTTCTCATGTACTGTTATGTTTATGTGCCACAGGCGGAACCTGATAAAGAGCAGGAACAGGACGCCGTACTTCCAAATCCTGCGGCCTCTGCCCAAGCCACTACCTCAAAGGTAAGCGGAGGTCAATGTGGTTTCACATTCTGTATTATATGTAACATGTTTTATCTTTTTACTTTATGTTTGTGTAATATGCAGTCTCAGCCTTGTCAAGAAGCCGTACAAGAAGGCCCACGTCCCCAACCCCTATCCACAAGTGTAGTTGTGACGGTAAGTGCAGCCCTAAGCGGCGTTGATTGAAAACCGCACCGAGTGTGGGTTGTTCACACCACCCTTGACGTTTCCCATGTATTGTTGCCACATGCGGAACCTGATAAAGAGCCAACTGAGGACGCCGTACTTCCCAATCCTGTGTCGTCTGCACAAGCCACTAACTCAGAGGTATGCGGAAGTCAATGTGGTTTCAAATTCTGTATTATAAGTAATATGTTTATCTTTTTACTTTATGTCTGTGTTATATGCAGTCTCAACCTTGTCAAGAAGCCGTGCAAGAAGGCTCACGTCCCCAACCCCTATCCACAAGTGTAGTTGTGACGGTAAGAAAATGCTTAAGCGGCGTTGATTGAAAGCCGCATTGAGTGTGGGTTGTTCACACCACCCTTGACGTTTCCCATGTATTGTTATGTTCATGTGCCACATGCGGAACCTGATAAAGAGCCAACTGAGGACGCCGTACTTCCCAATCCTGTGTCGTCTGCACAAGCCACTACCTCAAAGGTATGCGGAAGTCAATGTGGTTTCAAATTCTGTATTATAAGTAACATGTTTTATCTTTTTACTTCATGTCTGTGTTATATGCAGTCTCAACCTTGTCAAGAAGCCGTACAAGAAGGCTCACGTCCCCAACCCCTATCCACAAGTGTAGTTGTGACGGTAAGAAGATGCTTAAGCGGCGTTGATTGAAAGCCGCACTGAGTGTGGGTTGTTCACACCACCCTTGACGTTTCCCATGTATTGTCAATATGTGTTACAGGCGGAACCTGATAAAGAGCCAACTGAGGACGCCGTACTTCCCAATCCTGTGTCGTCTGCACAAGCCACTACCTCAAAGGTATGCGGAAGTCAATGTGGTTTCAAATTCTGTATTATAAGTAACATGTTTTATCTTTTCACTTCATGTCTGTGTCATATGCAGTCTCAACCTGGTCAAGAAGCCGTGCAAGAAGGCTCACGTCCCCAACCCCTATCCACAAGTGTAGTTGTGACGGTAAGCAATTGCTCAAGCGGCGTTGATTGAAAGCCGCACTGAGTGTGGGTTGTTCACACCACCTTTGACGTTTCCCATGTATTGTCAATATGTGTTACAGGCGGAACCTGATAAAGAGCCAACTGAGGACGCCGTACTTCCCAATCATGTGGCCTCTGCCCAAGCCACTACCTCAAAGGTAAGCGGAGGTCAATGTGGTATCATACTCTTTATTAAATGGACATTTGTTATATAGGCTCGTTCATGGGTTTGTTCCATTTATCGTTAATTATGTCGGTGTCCTTATAGGATTTCTTTTCCGTAACTGGAAGATCTAACCTTCCTGTCGACTACGATGACGTTTCTTCACCAGACACACGCGCGCGTGAGGTAATCATAACTATGTCAGCCACAATGAGAGATACCATGTATTCTATACTCACATGTCCACAATTTCTAAGATTTCGTAATTCCTCTTTGCAGAAAGCCATCGAAAGGCACACTCTAGATAACAAGAATAGCTTGTGGACGCTCATGTTCACGCACGAGGGTAAAATGTCCTTGTGGGACTATGAAAAAAGAGGCATCGACTACTTCGCACGGTCCAAAGGTCGAATCAAGGCATTAGGACGCAAAGGATCGGATTTGAAGTTTGTCATGACGGATGGTGAGGGCATAACCTTCATTCGACGGCTTCAATTCTTTTTGCCTTACTGTTTGGCACCCCCGCCAGAGAGCTTCCCCTGGTGGGGATACATTCCGGCTTTGTCTTTACAACCACTTCAAGAAGCTATCCGCCCATGGAGCAAGCTCGTTAAGAGAGGGGTGCCTCAAGATAAGAAGGGACCCACCTGGGATGCTGCCATGCCAGCTAGATGTGAAGGCGATGCCGAATTACGGACCTTGGGTGAGCTGGAGGTTTCTCGATCGCTCGGTGAATTCGAGGTTTGCGAAGGAGCGAATACCCTGAAAGTGGCAGGAGCGGGCCTTGTTGTGAAAGCTGTGATTGAACAGGCAAAGGTACGTAAGCTTTTCTCTTCTCATACTATTGGTAGAACCAAAATATATCTCCTCATGGTCCATGTATTTTGCATTTTAGGTACCAAATACAGAGAACCTTTACGTATGGAATATTCCTACTCTGGCCCTCAAGCAGCCACCACCAGACATCCTCGTAAGGGAGCTCCAGGATGTCAATGTGAAGGCTGTGAAGTCATCCCTTTTGGTAATTCCCAATACTAATATTTGTTGCATTTTGATATTGTCGACGATAATCATTTACATCACCCATTCATTCATGCTTTGTTGAATTGTGAAATGTAGGCGAGAGGGTATGATATCTCGCAGGGTCCACCGGTGGTGGTAATATTCAAGCGGGTCGGTAGAACATTGGAGCAAGTGCAAAACAATGAAGTGAGGGATATTCTACAGGAGTTTGAGGTTCTTCATTTGAATAGTGGTGTGGATGCGGAGTATAGTACCTTGAACCACCGCATATATGTTTTGGGAGGAAACCACCGAAGGCACGCAGCTCAGTCTTTACTACGTGGTATCGATGGAGACACGGCCGTGAGCACGTTGTGGACATCGCTTGCCACGGTCCCTTGCGTCGTATTTGCGAATGTAAGCATGAGCATTTTAAGGTATGTGCGATTATTACTTGCGCTTACCCGCTTGAGATCCGACAATGGCCGGGTAAAATGCCTTTCGTCTAGCAATGCAACTATACTGATTTGCAACGTTGTCGCGCAGATGGCTGGGCACCGAACTCAATGTCGGACACTCTATCTCCGCCACGAACACCCATTGTGACAACGCGGAGCGTCTTCGAACAGAGTTCGATAAGTTTGCTAGGAAACTCGAACGGGAGCATCGAACAGAGGACATGACCGATGAGGAGTGGGAGGAGTATTGTTTCAAGGTGCTTGGTTCAGAACGCAAAACTCTGGATGGCACCGGTCTTGACGGAAAACCTATGAAGAAGAGTTGGTCAGATGTCATATGGGCTTCCGCCGGGCTACCACGGACGGAAAAGGGGAACAAGGACTCGTCATGGGCAGCTTATAGGGCATTGGCTCTTCGTTTTAGAGTGTCGTGGAAAGCCTTTAGTAGACTTATGCGTGCGTATGAATCCGCTGAAGTGCCCCACCCATACAAGGAGGAGAAGATGGAGGTATTGCGTGAAATAGTCGCAAAGAGGAAGAGGTCGAAAAGCGAGGCGGCTTTACAACGGGATATTTCGACAGTGATGAAGGCACGCCCCCCCTCCCATCCCCTCGAGATACCTAAACACTACCAGATTCGATGGGCACACGAGGCGGGCCTCTCGGATCTTGTCAGCGCAGTCGAGTGGAACAAGTCGGACACCATTGACATGCAAAAACAAATTCTGCAAGAGCTGTACGGCTATTCCCATTCTCGATGGTCAGCTGCGAAGGTGAGTGACTGCATATTGTTTTCCGTAAATTGACTTTTGTCTAATATTGAAGATAGTAAACCCATAGCCATTGCGGTGTATTTTTAATGCGGTTGGATACGATTTGGGATTTGATAATCGTCTTCTTAAGTTTCCTTGTTTACTAGAATATTTGTATCATAGGGTGATTATCTTGTACGCATGTCTATTATGGTTGGATACGATTTGGGATTTGATAATCGTCTTCTTAAGTTTCCTTGTTTACTAGAATATTTGTATCATAGGGTGATTATCTTGTACGCATGTCTATTATAAGGTGACAAAAATCACATTGCTGCCGCCTCGATTGTGATTGCCTCTTCTGAAATTTTGATTTGAACATATTCCTATTTGTCTACCCCCCCCTCCCCCCCCCCCGACAAGATGGCCAAAATTGCTGATGACATTAGATTGGGAACCATCCCGTACTTCCCAGCAAAGGAGTGCGCTATCATTGTGAGACGCTCAAAGGTGTGCGACTACCTCATTGGTTGTGTTCAGGTACTTTACGGGCGTGAACAAGGTGAGTTTCAAGTTGACATCACCGCAATGTTAATCTTGTTGCACACATGCACACTTCATTTTCTTCCTTCATTTACGTTAATCTGTATGCTTATTCAGGGTCGGAGATTGATATCGAGGACTGCCCTGAGTTTCGTAAAGTGAAAGACATCCAAAGTCGTCGAAACTTCTCCGAAATCCTAGACTCTGTGGTTATCTCACGATTCCCTAAGGGAAGGGACATGCTACTTCCGATGACCGAGTACGCCCCACCTTTCATGGTATTATTTTAACAACCCTAAATTAGATTTCCCCGTTAACATCCATTGAGTCGACTATACCCCTTCTCGAATAAAGTTTGTTTTTAAATGCGACAGGCAACTTGTGGGAGCTTCGACCTACGAATCATTCTATCGGGAGGTGGATATATCGAAAACATCGGAGGACAAGAAGGACATCCGTTTTAACCACGACGAGGTCCTAGCAGTGGCGAAATGGCAGAGGCACTTGCGTGAATGGAAGGCCCGTCTTGACGGAGAGCAACTTCGACAAAATAAGGCGGAGGAAGAAGCGGGTTGGAAAGATGTTTCTAAAATGGAGGACGGAACAGACGTCGGGGTGAAGTTCGCAATTGTGGAAGGTGTGAGGTCCAATTTTGATATTAGAAAAGAATACCTAATACGATATTGAAATTACGGCCGCATGGCAATATATAGTCAACATTATTTGCTTTTCATATCGGGACCATAATAATAAGATTGCTTACCTAAAAACTAACAATCACGGCATATATCATCAAAATAGTGCGTTTATCAAGCCGTAATAGTCTGGGCGCTTGTGGTAACTCCATTAACACGGCTTGATGAATATAAATTCTGTTCTCTATCCGTGCATAACAAGAATTCGCATGTCATGCGACATTTCGCGGAGGAACTAAAGGGAGTTTCAATAAATGTCGTATTATTTTCGTAGGCGACTTCAAATACAAAAAAGAGGACATCGCTACTCTCGTCAAGAGCACCTCCAAGTCTATTTCCCTCGTCATCGCTGACTCCAACTACGGAGTGTCAAAAGGGGACCGCATCTCGTCTGAGTTCGACCTACCCGAGGACAAGTGGGGGGTCGAAGAGTTTGAGCAAGCGATTCAAGTGGTGAGGGACGCAATCGGCACCTTGGAAAACACCCGGTGGGTCTTCTTTGTCTCATCTAGGCAAATAGGTGACGTTCTTACGGCGCTTGCAGCAAACAACATGTGCTTCAAACTCTTAGTGTGGACGAAGCAAACCAACAAGCCTGCCCTTGGGCGGTCATGGCGCCATAACTGTGAGTATATTGTGTTTTGCTGGGCGAGACTTGGGGAGGGAGACGCGGAAAGGTTTGTTGTGCCATGTCCCGCTGATCCCGAGCGCTACCTCACATGTTTTGAATCCCCACCGGTGGCGAAGCCCTTTATGTTCGAGGGTGACATCCTAAATGCTTACCAAAAGCCGGTTAGTGTCATGCGCCGCGTTTTGGACTACGCGGCCCCTGATGAGGGGGTTGTGATCGACTTGACATGCGGGAGTGGCACCACCTGTGTAAGTTTACTACTCTCCCCTATCTCTTGTTGAGCCATCGGAGGTGTATTGCTTATTTCTGAAACGTATTTCCATACCCCGTTCCTTACCAGATCGCCGCGGCATCAAGAGGGATAACTGAGCGTGGGGATATGCACTTGATAATGGTGGAAAAGAACGCTCGCCAACATCGTGGAGCCTTGGACCGCATATCTGTTTGGGAGTCCTCAACCAAGATGGAACGGCAAACGGTGTGGACGAGGCAAGAGGAAGAGGACGCATTGAAGGAGAAGCTCAGGGCTGAGTGGATTGCGGAGGAAGAGGCTCTGAAAAAGAGTAAGGAGGAGGAGGAGGAGGAGGAGGAACAAGAAACGGAAGAGGAAGAGGGATGCTCTAGTGCAAGTTCGTAATTATCCGTGTGCTCATTTCATTCCGTGACATGCCATGAATGGTGTTGTGTAATCAGAATATCATCATACATCCGAAAGTTTTGTTTCAGCATTATTTCCCCGTATATTCTTGCAAAAAACATTTTCCGAATTACGCAAGTTACACAAGGTGCATGGCTTCTACTTTTTTTCTTTTTGCCCTTATTATGGGCGGATTAGAGCTATTTATACAATGTCGAAATTTTGAGAGGTCCAACCCACATTCATTTGGCCGACCTACCTTTTTTGTTGGTTGCGTGTTTATGCATGAATGAGTGTGACTGCAATAATAAAGTGCATGATACCATCACAGCGTCGCTTTAATTAATGACAATTTCAGGAAACAACACAGTGTGCAATTTAAAGGGTAGAATAAGTGCACTTATGAGCAAACAGAAAATGACATGAGAATGACCGGCGGCTTACCTCCAAAAGTCACTTTGAAAGTGTACTTGACGCCATCCACCTCCAGGCCCTCTTTGGACATGAGCTCCGAAACCACCGCTGCTAGCGTCGGGAGCTTCTCCTCGATGTGCTTGTGCTTGTCGTCTCCCAAAAAACCCCCCAAGAGCGTGCAGTTCTCAACGCTGTTGACTCCACACTGGTGTAGAATTTCGTCGACTGTTGAGGCTTGCTCTGGACCGGAGGTGTTGTAGATCGCCTTCAGCACGATGTATGTCCCATGCACCTTATTCTTTTTGAAGATGCCGCAGGCGTCGCCGAGCAGTTGAATCAGCACCTGGTTGTCGGTCCCGGGAATGGTGAAGTCCTTTTTGTTCGCCACCAGCCAACGAATGCGCGTGGTCAAAATCTTCTTCGCGTCACTCATCGCAGCCTGATGAACTCGGGTATCTACGCCGAGCTCCTCCCTCAGTTGCGCCAACCTCCGCCGAAGAACTACTGTCGAACTCAACTTGGGGAACTTTGTGCCGTAAGGTAGCACTGCCCTGACGAGGCCTTCTGCTCCTTACTTAGACTAGAGTAGATTTAGCATAGTCTGGTAGCCTCGGGTGCTGACCTTAGTGTGCAGGAAGAGGTCGACAGAAATCTCGTCGAAGTGCTCCGTGATGCAGTCCGCTATTTCCTTCTCGATCTTGCGAAGGGCGCCCGGGGGAAGAAGTCTCTTCACTTCCAGACGAGGCAAGTGCTTCTTCAAAAACGCCCCGAGGACTTTCGAAGGATACGCTGCTTTACCCTCGTTGACGGTCGACTCTGCAGCCTCCTCCTCGGTTGCGCTGCTCTTCGTCCAGTCGTCGCCAAAGCAGGCAGTGAAAAACTGCGCCAGGTTGTCGACATCCTTCCCGACTGTCCACCGACTCGGATTGTCGAAGTTGATATTACGCCCCGGAACCGTATGGGTAGAAGCAAGCCGGTCTTCAAGCTCCTTCAAGCTCTTTCGAGCTTCTTCTAGAGCGTCGTTGGTGGTCTTGATCGTCTCCGACAGCTGTCGAGCCTCGGCGGCGGCTATCTTGTCCGCAGCCACTCTCCCCTCAACCACCGAAAAGTGCACCTGCTCGTGCAGTTTCTTCTCCTCCCTCAGCTGATAGCGCTCCCGGGCCACCTGCCTCTTCAGTTTAGACCTTTCGGCCTTAAGGCTAGCATTCTCGGCCTCGAGAGTCTCATTCCTCGACATCACCTTCACATTATCCGCCATCAACATCTGCCATATGGGGGCTGCGGTGGGAGCTACTGCTGCGGGGGGCTGCGAGACTCCCGGGTCGACAGCGCGACCGGTCGCGCCCAGAGCCAACCACTGCGTCATACCAATTTCCGCACCGTTGTGGCCAACGGGTGTCGATTGGCCATGAGCAAAGGTCCCTGCCGGGAGAATTGCTTCGAGGACAGCAGCGTGTAGGTTGTTGTAGGTGGCGATGGCAAAGAAACACTTGTTACTCTCTTGTAGCTGTGCAATTCTCACAAGAACAACATCAATGTTGACAACAACCGCTTTGCGAAAGATCGTGTCGAACACATCAACACTTAAGGGTGACATACCGTTCGGACCATCCGGCATGCGCCGTTTTGCAGCTTGGGCTAAGCGACCACCAGTGACGCCTGCCATCCGAAAGATGGGCGCCGCGGAGCCGATTCGACAGCCTAGAGAAACATATTGCGGCGATATTTTGATAAACCGCTAATTTGGCACATTCACTTAATACTCTCTTAGAGACATATGAATACGCAAAGGTGTAGCCGCAATGAATTTCAATAAATACCTTATGGATATTTTGATAAACCGCTAATTTGGCACATTCACTTGATACTCTCTTAGAGACATATGAATACGCAAAGGTGTAGCCGCAATGAATTTCAATAAATACCTTATGGAACCGCACGCGCGATGCAACGATGGGCGGTAGTCAACCAATACACTGCACCGATATGTTGTCGACACCCCAATATACGCTCTCGCGCTCGCAACGAAGCGTCTGGAACAAGATAAGCAGTGCCTAGTCTACCGCCTGCTCAGCAACAATTGCGACAAGTCGCGACTGATGGAGACATGCGCGGCGGCTGATGCGCATAACGCGACGACTGAGTCAACGCTATTACCCATGCTCTGTACAGCGCATTCCTTATTTCATTGTGTAAACTATTGGATTCTTGTCGATAATATCATACATACTTTCGTACAGTAATTTTATGTAGTATCGCGATGCGTACTCAGACATGCTGGCAATGCATGTGATGCAAGGATGTCCTTGTCAGAAGTTGCAGAAATTGCATTCTTTACAAAATCACGGATGGAAATATATATACCTATTGTCTTGGAGCGGTACGTGAAGGTCAACGCTGGATTTCTTATTCTTTCGCTATCTACAGGGAGATATGTACGTTATCGAGCTCGGAATAGCGGCCAACTCACGCTTTGGAGGCCCATATCATCGCGGTGGAGGCGACGGGGATGGTGATCGCGCCGTCCTAGAACCCGCACGTGTGGCAGCAGACGACGGCGCGGATCCACCGCCTGGGGGAGAGCCGCGACGTGGAGGTGGTGACGGTGGTGTCGAGCCACCCGAGTGGCACGGTGGACGAGGTCATCCAAGGCGAGCTGTGGCGCTAGAAGTGGGCTTGCTCTGGCAGTTTTCGGGTGGGGACGGACCCCCCCGCCGACCGGGACAACATATTGATACGGTGCGGGGTCTGGACACAATGGGTGGATTGCGTAATATAGTGATTACGACATTATGTTGACGAATTTCGAGGCTGTGATACTTAACGACATTATGTTTATGTGTGTCGTCAACATACATAAATATATTGGTAACACACATTATATGATGGTATGTATGATATGGTTAACACATCTAATATATTTTTATACTGTTTTTATGATATAAATATACATTATTTATATGATGGTATGTATGATATGGTAAAGATATCTAATATATATTTATATACAAGATAAATGTAATTATATATTATATATGTTGTATATATAATATACAATAATATACAATAAAAATTTAATAATATACATATAAATAAACTACGCCAAATATAAATTATTAATATATCAATAATATTATTAAATAAACTATGCCAAATATATATTATTAATATATCAATAATATTATTAAATAAACTATGTAAAATATATATCATTAATATACAATATTATTTTAATATATTATAAACAAATTATGTAAAATATGTATCATTAATACACAATATTATTTTAATATATTATAAACAAATTATGTAAAATATGTATCATTAATACACAATAATATTAATATAATATTATAATTAAACTATCTAAAATATATATTATTGACATATAATATCATTAATAATATACAATTATATTACTATTATTGTATATTATACATGCAACATATATTATATATATACTCATATATATCTCGTATATAAAGTTATATTAGATATGTTAACCATATCATGCATACCATCATATGAATAATGTATATTGATAACATACATAAACATAATGTCGTTAAGTATCACAACTTAACGATGCCCTAATTATGTATTATATACCCTAATATTTATAATATATATTATAAATCATACTATTATAAATATAGTATAATGATTTATAATATCATACTATATATATATCATAATAAATATACAAATATTATACATTATGTAATAATTATTATCATATTTAATATATAAATAATATCATACAATATCATATAATCTAAGATATATATGATATTGTTAATATATGTATACCAATTCTAATACATGATATATTAGAATACATATCATAGTTAATATATGATATTTATTAATATATGTATACCAATTCTAATATATGATATATTTGAATACATATCATAGTTAATATATGTATACCAATTCTTATATATGATATATTAGAATACATTAAGGCTAGGGATCACCCGGATTTTCTCGATGTTGATGGTAGTGATGGTACGGCTTCTCGATGTTGATGGGAGTGATAGTTCAAATTTTCGATGTTGATGACAATGATGATACAATTTTCAATAATTGTCATCATGATATTTATTGTAATCGATGACCGATGGGGACTCGCAATGACATGCAATATATTGATGGCCGCGATATGTAAAGCGAAATGTATTGCAGTTCGATGTTTTGGTTACATAAATTATTGCTATCAGCAATTAGTATCGGCATCGACATTGCCATCGGCCTGAACTATCATCATCAACATCAGTATACTCGATGTCGCCATTTTCTACATTGCCATCAATGTACTCAATCGTAAACGGAGATGTGGTGGCTGTGCGAAGCACTGTAGAGCTTCTTGAGTTAACATGTACGTATCCCATACAATCTATCCCATACAAGTTGACAAACCCTCAATTCCCACACCCCACTCTTCCCAATGCGAACGTGAAGAAGTATTTCGCATTGGGGTTAGCAGCGCGCCATGCCCTCGCTGGCATGACGCAAGAAGGTTGTCAGTGGGGCACGGTCCTATCATCGGGAAATGCGTAAATTCACAAGGAGACAAATAACGATTACAGTCTTTTTTTTAAATATAAATCAAAACCTAACGCAAGAGCCTGCGCTCTATGATCTAACGAGACATTGTCCTTGGACAATCTCACCAAAAACCAATAATGCTAGCTAAGATCATTCGCTAACTAAAAGGTTATCTTGTTCTTGCTTCGTTCTTTCTTCGCTCTATGATCTAACGAGACATTGTCCTTGGACAATCTCACCAAAAACCAATAATGCTAGCTAAGATCATTCGCTAACTAAAAGGTTATCTTGTTCTTGCTTCGTTCTTGATCTTCATGTACCTCCATACTTCATGCCACCTGCCGATAGACAATACATACGAATTCATGTCAAACAATGTCAGACGCAATATGACCGAATATGAATCGCAACGTAAATTTGCAGCAACAATATGACTGAACGGATTCACCACAATACAGATTGACGAAAGTCTATATACCAAGATTTCCTAGAATTTAGACAAAAGCAAGGCATCGGGTAGCCGTACCTCGCGTATCCTTCCACAATCAACGAACGAGTGCTGGGGGCTTGCTCAAACACTAGCATTTGAAGTCATTGTGTATCCCCCAAGGAGCAAAACAAGCTGCGCGTGACACTCATATGACACAGTCAAAGCAAAATCTTCTTGTCCGGCGACAAGTGGGGGACCATAATTTCATACACCGACAGAAGCAAGTATTAATAACTCTAACATAGCATTGCAATGATGTTCAAGTGTGTAATATTTCTTAGTTGTTTAATAAGTAATTCACGGGCAATAATCTGGCGGCAACATCAGTCATATTGTCCGACAATAACGTGGCTTTAATAATGTGCACAACATTATCATATTGTGCAGCGAAAGCAAATTGCATCAACTCTACATGTGCGGAAAGAAACCCAACTAAGTCCAACAACACCCCTTCAGCCATGGTCCAATAACAAAAAAATAATCATCAGCAGGATTAAATTCATGTCCATGTTCATATGACTAGTGTATCAGTTTTTTACTTAGTTGCTATGTTAAGCAGATTAAATTCATGTCCATGTTCATATGACTAGTGTATCAGTTTTTTACTTAGTTGCTATGTTAAGCAGATTAAATTCATGTCCATGTTCATATGACTAGTGTATCAGTTTTTTACTTAGTTGCTATGTTAAGCAGATTAGATTCATGTCCATGTTCATATAACTAGTGTATCAGTTTTTTACTTAGTTGCTATGTTAAGCAAAATAAATTCATGTCCATGTTCATATGACTAGTGTATCAGTTTTTTACTTAGTTGCTATGTTAAGCAAAATAAATTCATGTCCATGTTCATATGACTAGTGTATCAGTTTTTATTTACTTAGTTGCTATGTTAAGCAAAATACCTCACAACCACGCATTCAACACGAAATAGGGTGTCTACACAGCGAAGGGGGTGCTTACCCTTACAAGTGAATCTAATGAAGTACCAGAGGGAGACATCTTGCGGTCGTCCCAAATATTGACACACGCTAATTCCAAGGTCCCAAATCACTGCCGGGAGTAGAACACATGTACATGGTCACGAGAGTAGCACATTTAAGACTACGCAAGTGAAAGTAGACGTAATAACTTTTAGGAACTAATCGCCAAAGACGGCTGAAAAATCGCGTGCGCGGACAGGATTCTAACACCTTTCTATCGCGAATTGAGGATTCGATTTTGTAACGTTGCCTCACACTGACCGACTCCCGCAGTTCTTGCTGCCAAGATAGCAGTGCGTGTACGGAAATGACAATGGCGTGTCTACACAAAGCGCATCACAAGCGCGTGACACTCGCTGCGCGGTTATCATATATGGGGGACACGGAATGCGCTAACGAGCAAAGATAACATTCGGAAGCGAAACTATAAACGGCGAGCAGCAAACTATAAAGATAACATTCGGAACGAAACGGAATCTTTTTACGGCGCGAATAGGCGGCGATGGAGGCGAGACGTTGCACTGTGACGCCTACGGAGCTGTGCTTGCACACGCAAGTAAACGAGCAAGGCTGAAACTCTCACCTGTGTAACGAGATCGCTTGGCAAGGGCAATGCATGATGTGGGTATTCAACGGGAACAGCGCACCTCTACAAGTAGCTGGCCGATGGTCGGGGAAAACGCGTTATGCCGGTGACTTGGCGCAGTGAAGACCGACATGACTACGGCGGAAAGGAAGTACACACCTAGCTGTGTCGTTGGGCAGCATCGGCGTGGATCGTAGGAGACGATGACGCGACCGTCCTTCAAGCTTCTCACGGTGGTTACGTCGGGGTAGGCGACGCCTCGTTGGGGAGGCAGAATGGCGACGGATGCTTTGGACAATACCTGCCACGACGATCGTGACGTTTAGATTCTATTGGAGAGTCGAGCAACTCTTCCCTGTTTTTAAATGTCATGAGCCGACGAGAAGATCATCGCGACCGGGTGTGGCCGCATTTTTCGCATTTGCGATATTCGATAATAAAGCGCAATATACAATTTAGCCATTTCAAATCACCATAAACGATTGATATAGTAGTTTTGATGAGAACATGTCACGTACTAGTACCTTACCAACAAACAAAAACCCAGATAGCATCGCCGTATCACGAGCGCAAATTTGTTGTTTTGATAGCATCAAGGATTCAAGATTTTAAGGAGTGTACGTGGCCTCATGAACGGTGCTAAACGGTTTGGTTGTCAGTTTCGAAAGCTGTGAGGATGACAACTCATGCACGTAGAACATCTATGTTTATCTCGAAGATTGAACCTCATGAACGGTGCTAAACGGTTTGGTTGTCAGTTTCGAAAGCTGTGAGGATGACAACTCATGCACGTAGAACATCTATGTTTATCTCGAAGATTGCACGAATCGACGTATTGCTAATGTCGTTTCGCAAAAAATAAACTACATGAAGCACCGCATGATAGACATGAGGCCATGGAAAAACGGGGGAGAGACGAGGGGGGACTGTCGGTTCACATTACACGATTACTGTTAACTACATGAAAATCGGCAATGAATGGCTAAAAACGTTATGGCGCGACATATGATAAGTATCTCCGACAGCGCGTCATGCGTCTGATCACGCAATGAATGACAAGCGAAACCACACATTCACATCCGTACATGTATATGTACCGGGTAGTTTGAAATTTGATGACAGAATCTGCGTTTGTCGCGGATGGACGGTTGGTACACATTATTCTGTATTTGAAAGTAAAAAAGGTTTCAAGAATAAACAGTATACTTCTCCGCAGCAACAATTTTTGGCATTTATAAACGACAGTACTCCATATGGTGTACATACGCTAAACTACTGAATTTCACATTTCTTTTTGAACATATCGTTAATTATCGATATAAATATGGCACTTATCGACCACACCTATCATGCAGCCATCAATGGTAAGGCCTTACCCATCAACATACCATCGATAGCACAGTCACTGCCATCATCATTCCATCGACTGCAAGTGAATTATTGCCATCCCCGATATTCAAAAACATAGACATTGCCATCCCCGATACTCATTAGTAGTCATCGCGTTGCCATCAATGGCACGTGTGTCCATATCGATGGGACCATCTGATGGCAATATTTTCTTGATGACAATAACATCGACAAATCATCGATGGCTGATCCCTAGCCTTAGAATACATATCATAGTTAATACATGGGATAATACATTAAATATATAATGCGTATATATTTAACGATACCGCCCATTATGATAACGCCATTAAGTGATCAGAATGGGCGCGACCCGTGTCCCTTCCCGGAAACGGGAGGAACACGGGGTCGTTGACTTCTACCGCGTAGACGACGCGGAACATGGGTGCCACGCGGGCCGCGTCCATGACGACCTCCTCGTGCAGCGCGTTGGCGGCGATCGCATTTTCGTTGTTTGTGAGGTGCTACTTTGGTTAGGCTGAGTTGGCAACTTTAGACTAATAGTAGAACCTTATCTCTGAATCTAATTATACAGCGTAGAGAGAATTAATACGATTGTCTTAGGAACAAGGTTTCTTACAGTATGGGTGTGGCGTAGAATTGGTCTGTACCGGTCTCTTCCGCTCTACCAGTAAGTCCCCGTCTTAAATATCCACACCTCATGTGTTCTAGAAACAGCCTTAGAACCTGTAGCTTGTGTTGTCTGCTAACTAAACCAAACTATTACTAGTGATACAGATTATCTGATATTATCTGTACCGTCTATCTAAGCTTATCGCACAAGCTCTTAGAACTATCTAGAAACGAACTATCTAGAAGAGATTTTGCTAGTAACTATGTACTTTCGATGGAAAATACGGCGATACCGTTTGTATCGCTAAGATACAGGTACCATTTAGAGGAAATAGATAATGTCAGATACAAGCACTTAGCTAAATGGCTAGGATATGACACTCTCCCCTCCTTAAGCACCAGCGTCTTCGCAGTGCAGTACTCAAGGTCTTGGCTTCTTGGGGGTTCTTGCAATCCAGCTATTGCGAAATTTGACAAAGTCAGGGGTGCCAGAAAATTCTCGATAAACATCCGTTTGAAGAAATTCGGAAAAGATGTTTAAGTGGTTGACTCCTCGCATGGGTTCCCAAGTGTCCTCGCTAGGTACGTTGAACGGTGCTGCCCAGCGGACCTTAAATAAAAGTCCCGTGCCGTTGGAGTTAAAAGCCACGTCGAGTATTTGGTCGACTTCAAATCGCTTCGCATCGTGCACAATCAGAATTGGCTGCGCACTGTTGGCCTGTTCTGCTTCCGAATTCCATTTTTCCAGTAGACTAGCGTGTACAACATCGTGAATCCGTACTCCAAGGGGTAGCTTAAGCCGAAATGCAACCGGGGAAACTTCCTCCGCAATGAGAAACGGTCCATTGTAGCGGTCGCGTAGTTTAGAACATGGCTGTTGTACAAACCGTAGATTTGTCGCCTTGAGCTTAACTTTGTCACCAACTGTAAAAGGTAGTGGTAACCGGTGCCGATTTGCAACATCTTGCATGTGTGCCTTGGTTGCTTTGACGCAGTCGTGGGCAAATCTGTGCATCTCGACCAGAA